>PVJN01020853.1:0-35418 GCA_004026805.1 Lasiurus borealis | reverse complement strand
CTGGCTGCACAGGTTACTTGCAGGAATTCCTTTACTCCAGCAATTCAGCCCCTTCTGGGTGCCAGACAAAAACAGTTCTTTTGGATCTGAGCCAGCATCTGGCCCAGGGCTATTCTGAGAATGAGGTGATGACACAGTGAGGGAGGTGCCCTCTGCTGACCAAGGCCCAGCTTTGCATCTGGGTGCTATGATGGACAACAGTTACTGCAAAGGACGCCAGCAATCAGATAAGCTTCTAAGGAATTCTTTTATGTTGTTGTTAGTTTAGTTTTCATTTTTAAAATTTGTTTTAACTAAAAACAATTATATATATATGTGTGTGTGTGTGTGTGTGTGTGTGTGTGTGTGTGTGTATTATACCTGATGGCAGAAAAAGTATAAATTTTCAGACAAAAATAGAAACACCTGCTATCCCATCATCTAGTTACTTACAGTGGCTATTTGGTGGCTATTCTTCTAGGCTTTTTGTATGCATCTTACATAATAAAGCCTATATTCTATGTCTGGTAGTCCATTCCACCAATCAAAGCATAATATGCTAATGATATGCTAAGATTACTCAACTGCTTGCTATATGATGTGCACTGGCCACCAGGGGGCAGACTATCAACCAGTCAACCAGTCGCTATGATATGCACTGACCACCAGAGGGTAGATGCTCTGACCAGTAGGTTAGCTTGCTGCTGGGGTCCAGCTGATCATGACTGAACAAGATGGGCTGGCCATGCCCTAGAGCCCTCCCATAGTCCCTCCCCAGCTGGCCAACTTCCTGCATCCTCCCAGACCCTGATCACGCATCGGTGGGGTCCCTCGGCCTGGCCTGTGCCCTCTCGAAATCCTGGACCTTTAGCAGGATGTTGGAGAGCCCAATCCCGCAGGCCAGGCTGAGGGACCCCACTGGTGCATGAATTTGTGCACCAGGCCTCTAGTTTTTTAATAAAAATGGAGTCATATTCTATGGCTTTGTAAACTGCTTCTTTTCATTTAAGAGTATACAGTGAACATCTCTCTATGTAAAGAAATAGATTTCTACAGATTCATTCTGGAGTTTCTGTGCATGCCTGTATCGGGTCTTACAGATTGTTCCCAACATTTTGCTATTATGCTCAGTGCTGTGGTGAACCTCCTAGTATCAAGTCTTTTGTAGACTCCTAATTAATCCCTTGCAGCCAAGTCCTGCGTGTGCAGCTGCCACGTTAGTGCGCCGCCCCTCCTGAAGACGTGGGACAGACTGCGCTACAGCAAGGCTGTCTGCGTTCCAGTGTAGGGTGGGCTGAAGTGCCATTCTGAGCCCTTACAGAAGAGCATTTTATTCAGGGAGGGAAAAATTGGTCTGCCTCAACTGACTGTAAATCACAGAGGTTTGCTCAGTAATCCAAATGCACTGCACTGCCTCTGATCTTCGTGTAGTTTCTTATGAGAGATTTGTTTGGTCTCAAGGGTTTGTTTCAACTTTGTGAAATCGATATCACTGATGTAAATGTTCACTCCCAGCAAAAGCTCTCTGTTGTGTGGGCTTCCAGTCCTTGAAAGGGGTCACCCACTTGAGAGGTTCACAGCAGACATGCTCCGGGAAGAGGATGGTGCAAGGCTAGCTGCTGGAACTCCAGGGACAAAAGCCACTGATGAGAGTTCTTTCAGGCATCTGATTTTTAAAGATGAGTGAGTGGCAGGAATGGCCCTTAGCAGCCTGTGACTCTTTGGACCTTGGAACCTTGCCCTCTGCTGCTACAGAGCCCAGCCTTTTCCTTCTGGCCACCTCAACAGAATACGACCCATTCTACTCTGACTTTGAACTTCAGCAAAGTAGCAGATGCAAAGCAAAGACAGGGACACAGCTTCCTGGCAAGAACATCACCTTGCTTCACCCGCTAAGCTGGCTCTCAGAAAACAGTTAGGATGTAAGGTCCAACAGCAAAACAGACAGCAGACTCTGGGTCAGACCCAGGGGCAAGGGGAAGCACTCACTCGGGCCTTCATGAGCGCCAGGGCCCTCTCCGAGTGCCCGATCAACCGCATGCAGTGATGGATCCTGCCCGGACCCAGTCGGCCCTGGGCGATCTCAAAGCCTCGGCCAGGGCCCAGGACCATGCTCTCCTTGGGCACGCGCACCTGCTCAAACAGGACTTCACCGTGGCCACCTGAAAGATCCAAACGGTTCCTCCTGAGAGGTCCACCTGGCTATCCCTATTGGATGTGTTTATCCCTTGCCTCGGTTCAAGTCACCTGCTGGCAACTTTCCTGCCTCTTACTCAGCTTCTAACTGGAGCCTGGTTGGGGAGGAGGGCAGGAAAGAGCCTATCAAAGATGGAAAATAGATCACTGATTGACAATATCAAATGAACAGTCTGCCATTCCTCTTGTAAAACATAATGACTACTGTAAGCAAGCCTTCCTGAGAGTATGGGACTCTAACTGTGTAGCGATCCCTCAGTCACTGAAAGGGAACACATGAGCCCTAACTGGTTTGGCTCAGTGGATAGAGCGTCAGCCTGCAGACTGAAGGGTCCCAGGTTCAATTCCGGTCAAGGGCATGTACCTTGGTTGTGGGCACATCCCCAGTAGGGTGTGTGCAGGAGGCAGCTGATTGATGTTTTTAAACTCTCGATCCTTCTCCCTTCCTCTCTGTAAATATCAATAAAATATATATTTTTTTTTAAAAAGGGGGGGAACATGTGAATGCTGTTAGCAGACAAAAGAGGACCTCCAGTCTGGTCAGCTGACGGTTGGGATCTAGAAGATTGAAGTGACCATTTATCCTGTCACTGGCCTGAGTGACCATTTATCGCAAAGATTCTGGCTTATCTTCTAAGTTTAGAAGAGAAAAAGAAAAGCATAAATACCTATATAAAATTGCTTATGTGGTTGATATTCTGGAAATAAAAGGCAGGAGCACGTGGCCCTCCAAATGTCATCATGCCTTAGAGGTGCCACATCCAGATGTTTCCCAGGCCCATTTCATACACAGATGGAGAGGCTTGGGCACTAACCTGGTGCATCATCCAGCCCATACACCGTCAGGGGCCGAATGACTTTTATCCCTGGAGTATCCATGGGAACCAAAAGCACAGACTGCTGCTGGTGGCGTGGGGCATGCGGGTCTGTTTTCCCCATAAACACGCAGAGCTGGCAGCGAGGATCCAGGATGCCTGCCAGGAAAGGAGAGAGACAGACCCTCACCATCTGAATCCGAGGCCATTAGATCTCTTCACAGACGCAGTCCTGGACTGGGAAGGCCAAAACCAGCAGCCAACAGAGCTCTTTAAGATTCACATAATCAGATGACTACGTGCAGGTCTGGACCAGGAATGAGAGCGGCTGGTTTTCGTCCCAGTTGAGGAATGAATCCAACATCATAAGAGCAATTTTTTTTAAAAAAGCGCCATGCAGAGTTGAAAAATATAAAGACGAGAGGCAGAAAACTGGTACTCTGTCCCTGGCAGCTGTTCTGCTGTTCCAACAGACGGCGTGAACATAATGGCTTTGGGCACGGGCTTCAGAATCAGGCAAATCCTGGACTCTGGATTCCCTACTTCCTTGGCCGGGGAAGTTGGTACCTTATATCACTTCTCTGCCCTAGTTTCCTCCTCTGTACAGTGGGGATGATGATATGATCTCCTGGGGAGGTGTGGAACCCAGGAAGGTGCAGTTCACACAGCACGGAGGGAGGGCCCTGCAGAGTCAGCTTGTGATGAATGGCGGGTTATCACTAGCTTTCTGATGTAGCCCCTTGACCTCGCAGCAAGGAGAAGCCACTGAGGAAGTGACCTTCTGCCTCTCCAAGGGCAGGATGAAGAGAGTGGAGGGGGGTGGGGGATTAGGAGCAGGTGAGAGATTCCCAGAATTGTCACCGGTGCAGTCATCCCAGCCCATGCAGAACCTCTGGTTCTCCTGGGATTGGCTGGGAGCAGAGACAGCATCTCTTTTGCATCGACTGGGAACGAAGCTGCTATCCTGCTTCAGCAGGTCAGCGAGAGACATGCTCACCACACAGACGCACTGAAGTGCGACTGAAGAATGAATTTTCCGCCAAATACCTGAGATCCACCACTTGTGACCGTTGATGACATAGAAGCCATCCTCCTCTCGGATGGAAGACTCAATGTTGGTGGCGTCTGATGAGGCAACCTGAGGGAGAGCACACTCTGCTCAGGGATGGCAAGGTTCCCCACGCGGCATCCACCCGGGGCCTGGCGAGGTGAGGCCCGATGAGCCCCTGTGGGTGGTACCTGAGGCTCCGTCATAGCAAAACAGGAGCGGGCCTTCCCCTCCAGCAGCGGAGTCAGCCAGCGGGCCTTCTGCTCCTCGGTGCCGTAGCGCACCAGGAGCTCCATGTTCCCCGTGTCTGGGGCAGAGCAGTTAAATATCTGAAAGGAAACGCATCACGGTGACTCCCAGGTCCATGTTTAACACTCCAGATACCAGGAAGTGTGTAGTACCTGGGCATCTCCCAAGTCACAGGCCCTCTAACACGTGAACAAAAGTTCCTCTCCCAGAGAATCGCAAAGACACATGTTCTGAAGATAATGTTTCAGAGCCCACGAGGCCCAGCCATCGGCCTCCTTTGTTGAAAATATACTCAGATGCCAGCCAGGCTCATGCTTCGCACGGCTCTCGTCTTCCCCAGAAGACTCCAGCCCTAGCTGCTTTCCTGCTCTGGCTCCAGCCACCTGGCTGTGCTGCCCTCCCTCACTTGGAGAAGGTACGTCTGTATCTGGGCTCCCGAGTCCAGCCCAAGCTGGAGGAAACGCTACCTGCCCAAGAGGGTGACCCACAGGCTATGGAGGACAAGGGCATCCTCTGGCGCGGGGAATGTTAAAGAATGTACCTCGGGAGCATACAGAGACATGCCCATGAGTTCACACAGATGCGCATACTCGACGTTGGTCAGTCCTGCTCCGTATTTTCTCTCAGGATCAGTCTCCAACGGGAGGAAAAGGTTCCAAAGTCCTTTGGCCTTGGCTTTCTCCTAGCATGGGAAAGGAGTGGATGGCTTAGTTTCATCTTGGCCAGTGAAAACAATAAAAGGGACCCAAGAGAAGAGGGAAGACAGCCAAAGAGGAGGTGTGCGCCAGGGTCATAAACCACAGACCAGGAATGGTGGTGGTAGACAGCAAAGATAGTTCAGCTCAGCCCTCTCCTGCTTGCTTTTTTAACTCTATATCACCTTTGCATGCCAGCACCTGGAAATCAACCTCCAAGAGGTTCTGCATTGTGGGTGCACCATAATTCAAATATGCATAATAAGCCCACCTGCCCCAGGGTCATAAACCACAGACCAGCAAAGATAGTTCAGCTCAGCCCTCTTTCTTCACTGCCTGGGGAGGGAACAGATCTGCCCATTGAGCGAACTGATCTCTGACAGGGTCTTACTGACTCCTGAAAGGCTGCTTTACCTTGAGATCTTCCACCAGTGGGGAAGGGGTCCATCTCTCGGCGGAGGCCTGGTGACGTCGCAGCTCTGGCTCAGCGGGGTACACGTATTGGTCCATGAACTGCTGCAGCCGCTGGTATAGCTCCCTGGCTGGTGGGGAAAGGCCCTCTGGAGAGATAACCAGAGCTCCCTTTGAGGCATGAGCTGAAGAAGGTTCTGGAAGGGGGATATAAGTCCTCGTTCCTGGGGTGCTCAGCAGGGACTGTGGGCCAGCCCACGTGTGGTAGGACCTTGTTAACGGCTTTGTGGCCGGCATCTCTTTGAAAATCCGGAACCCTTCTTTGATTGCAAACTCCCAGGCCAGGTTAGCCATAAACTCAGTCATCTTTCCACTTCGTTCAGCAGTTGCTGAGCTTGCTTGCCCTAAGCAAAGAAAAACAGTGATTACTCCCAAATCGCCCTTAATACTACTACTAACTCGTGAGAATATTGTTATTATTTTAACAGCTACTACCATTTGCTGAGCAATTGCCATGCACAAGGCCTGGTGTTAAGTGCTTTACATGTGTTGTTATAGCTTATTGGATTCCTGGAGCAATGTGACAGCTTTAATCTTCACTTTAAGACAAGGATCTGCGTCTGAGAGGGAGGAAATGTGCCCAAGCTTTCATTAGTAGGCTGGGAGCCAGAAGTCGATCTCAGCTGGCATATTTCCTGCTCTTTCTCTCTTCTTTTCCTAAAGAAACTAGATCAGTACACCCCAAATGACTTCTGCCAGTCATGGGAGACAGAAAGCCTGTGTTACCCTGAGCTGCCCGTGCTGGAAAGAGTGAGAGAAGATAGACATATAGAAAAATCTGTGTTACCCTGAGCTGCCCGTGCTGTAAAAAGTGCACCAATGCCTGGATTAATGGCCAGTTTCCGGGCCCATTCTGTTAGATCAATGCCATTACCGGCATCATAGAACTCCCTCTAGTCATGCTCTCACCATCTCTTTCTTTCTTTAATATGCTCAAGACTTTAAAAAAAAAAATGATTAAAATTTGCTGAGACCCATTTGGCTCAGTGGATAGAGCGTCGGTCTGCGGACTGAAAGGTACCAGGTTCAATTCCAGTCAAGGGCATGTATCCTGGTTGCAGGCACATCCCCAGTAGGGGGCATGCAGGAGGCGGCTGATCAATGTCTCTCTCATCGATGTTTCTAACTCTCTATCCCTCTCCCTTCCTCTCTGTAAAAAAAAAAAAATCAATAAAATATATTTAAACAAAACAAAACAAAAAATAATTTAAAAATTTTTAAATTAAGATATAGTATAAATTCACTCTTTTTATGAAGTGTATAATTCTGGGAATTTAGTCAGGTAATCACCACTTATCAAGAAACAGAATACTCCCATCATCCCTACTTCCAGTGTCCCTTTGTACCCAACTCTTGACCCTACTCCTGGTAACATTTATCTCTGTCCCTCTAGTTTGTCTCTTCCAGAATGTCACATGTACATCATAAGGTACACCATCTTCTCAGTGAGGCTTCTCTCAGAGCACAGCACAGAGGCCCATCCATGTTGCTGTGTGGACACTGCCTCCTGGTGGCAGGCCTTTGACAGCCAGCTCTCCTGGATGGATTTCAGCATTTTCATGCTCTAAGACGGCAGTAGCCAACCGGTGTCCGTGAGGCCCGAATGGCTGGCAACCACTGATCTAAGAGACCGTTTCCCTGATTCTCTTTGGGGCTTCACGGAGGCCTGTTTTTCTTCTGGCTCCTGCCATGGCCAGCTTCTCAAAAGAACCATTTCACGTAGCTTTGGTGTTAAAGATATGCTATTCCTTACATATTAGGAACCAAATCCATTTGCTATGTAGCAGAATGCAAACCACAGGACTGCATTTTCCCCTCATTACTCAGACTGTACATGTCACCTTGTAAGATGATCAAATTTTTATAAAACTTGGAAAGAGGGAGAGAAAGCAGACATATAGAAAAATCTGGGTGGCCCAAGAAACTCTTAACAGTAGTGTTTAACTTAGAGGAATGGCACTGAGAAGAAAGGAAATAATTTTATATCATTCTATATGATTGAATACTTATCATGTATGTTTTTACTTTAAAATATTTATGTATGTTATCTCAGAATTTAAAGTTTAAATATTTTAAAGAACAAAACTATATGATATATACTCAATGACAAATGGCTGAATTAACGGAATCTTAAAAATTCTGGCCAAACCCATCCCTTTAATGCCTCTGTGGGTCTCCAGGGGAGAAGCTGATTGGGACCCTTAGGCTGGCTCTCCCAGGCCAACCCATTACCTGTGAGCGAGCGCTTGTAGACTCCCTGTAGGATTGCGGCCACTCGGAAAAAAGAGAAAGCCATGTAGAAGTTCCAGTTCTCAGTGGGAGGGATCCCCATGTGAAGACAATACATCCTGAAATATTCCTCTGCAGTAGGGATGCCCAGCTGAGTCAAATCACAGTCACTCAAACCTGTGGGGACAGAGCCATCCTGGGCAGTCAGTGACCCCCCACTTTCCTGTGGCCACCAGAATTTAAATTCTGAAAATCACTTCCTCTCTTGGAAGTTAGCTTCCCAGCCAGTTCAAAAGGTTAGCTCATTATTTCTATCCCTCAGATGGCTGGAATCCAGGCCTGAGGCTACTAGTCCCAAATTGGCTCTTGAAAGTTTCAGGCTAAATTGGCAGTAAGAGAAGGAATGAGGAGCTCCTAACTCCATCTGGACCACAGTTCAGTGTGGATGCATATTAGTTTTGATCAGTCATTTGATGAAGAATGGTCTTGAGAGAAAAATCCCACCAAATTATGAAAAAGAAAATTACAGTGCATAAAACATTTTGTAGATCTGCTTCATTTGTAACATTTTCATGGTTCTGAAGCATGTAATATATTCTAAGGAATTTATCTTAGAAGTATGCCAAATACACATACATACACACACACACATTTGTTTTTTCATTTTTGTTTGTTTTGTGTGTTTTTTAATCTTCACCCTAGGATATTTTTCCATTGATTTTTACAGAGAGTGGAAGAGAGAGGGAAATATATAGAGACATATGAATGTGAGAGAAACACATCGATTGGTTGCCTCCTGCAAGAGCCCTTATCAGGGCTAGGAGAAGCCTGCAAAACAAGGTATGTGCTCTTGGCTGGAATCGAACCCAAGACTCTTAGGTCCACAGGCCTATACTCTATGCATTGAGCGAAACCAGCTAGGGCTATATGGGTAAATATATTAATACAAAGTTGTTCACTGCTTTTTTTGTGAAGAAAAGGAGTAATATATAAAAAACTGGAAACAAATATTCAAAGAGGAGTCAAACCAAGTGTTTTGTTTAAGTTAATTCTATATAATAAAATCCTATGCCATTATTTAAAATGAGTCTGTAGAAGAAATACTTAATGATGTGAAGACATGTCCGAAGTATATAATTAAGTGAAAAAGCAAGTGATGAAATCATATAATTACATTTTCATCTAAGTAAATGTATGTATACATATAGAAAAAAGATGGCAAGAATGAAAAGATTGGCAGTGGTTATCTTTTGTATTACTGATGATTTTTAACTTTAATTTTAATTTTAATTTTTAATTTTAGAAATTATTTGTATAGAAGCATAAGCAGTGCCCATGTGTATATCCTTCTCACTGCATAGTCTCTCTGCATCCACCTCCCCCCCATTGTGACAAGAATACATCCCAAAGGCATTTTCTACCCAAACCACCAGGACCTCCATTTTGTGCACTGGCCCAATCACAGCGACTTCCGGCGAGTGGGGCTCAGCGCTTTGAGAACGGAGCTGGCTGAATCCCTCCCCTCCCCAGGAGCAGCTCCTACCTCGCAGTATGGGGAAACTGGGCGGCAGGTAGTGAGCCATGCAGCTGTAGGCCACGTCCGAAAGGGGGTCGCCCAAGGTGGAGAGTTCCCAGTCAAAGACAGCAAGCACCTCGGGCTTTTCGGGATGGAACAGCAGGTTGTCCAGCCTGAGTGAGCCGCAGAAGGAAGAGAGAGACAGTGCTAAGAAAAGGGGTCACCAAGAATGTGCCCTGTGCTGGGCATTTGCTCCTGTGGCCCTCTGTGCCTCTGGAGCCTGAGCTGCAGGGGCTGTGCTTATATCCACCTGCTCCCTTGCCATCTGGCTCACTGGGCTCAGCCCATGGGGCCCGGCAGGAGATGGGAAGGGGCCGGCAGTATCCTCTCCCGCAGGCCACGGCTTTGGTCTGGTAGCTCCCTCTCTTCAGAGCTAACCCCTCTGGGAACTGGTAATTTCTCCCTCCCTGGGACGGTTTTAAAGCAGGTCTGTAAATTCTTTGGCATTCCGACCACAAAAGAAAGGCTGGAATCCTTTGCCTTTTGAAACTACTCACTCCTAACAGATATAATGGGGTGGAAGTGATGCTGAGTGACTCCCCAGACTAGGTCAGGAACACGTGGCCTCCTGCCCGGCCCTCTCTCTCAGAACACACGCCTCGAGCCTGAGCCTCCAGGTGAGAAGCCTCGCTACCCAGAAGCTGCCATCCTGGAGAGCCCACAGCAGTGACAGAGAGGCCCGAGAAGTCTAGCTGTTCGGTCTCCTCGGCCTGTGCCAGGCCTGTGAGTGAGTCTTCTGGTCCAGCCCCGACTTCACAGCCGCCTCAGTAGAAACAAACTCTCTGCCCCCAGACAGCAGATTTGCGAATGAAAAACTGCCGTCATTGTTTCCAGCCAGTGTTGGAGGCGTGGGTTATGCAGTAAGAATAACCGGAGCACGGGCTTGCACTTTCACACCGAGGTGTGGCAGTAGCCCCAGCAGTTGCACAGAACAGCCCCCACCCCCAACCCAGCACAAAGAATTCGCTGGACCTTAAAGGCCAGGCACAGGGAGACCCTAGGTAATGGGAATAATTCACAACTGCAAAATGGGTCAAGCTGCTTAATTTCCCCTTAAGATGCCCTTCCCATCACTTTTCACATCTAAATATCAACCCCTCGTTGCATCTACCTGAAGTCCCCGTGCACCACCGTGATCCTCTCCTGCCTGGGAAGATGAAGTGGCAGCCACTCAATGAGCCTCTCCATCGCTGGGATGGTGCTGGTCTCGGAGGCTCGATACTGCTTGATCCAGGTTTGCACCTGGCGTGGAATATAGTCCCCTGAGGGGAAGAGGGTTAGAGCAGGCTGTGCCTTCCAACAACCTCCAAAGGTTTTAAAAACGACCCCGGGCCGGGAAACCCTTTGCCATGTCCTGTAGCTTCACCATCCTGTGATTGGGTGATATGCCACAGGATAGTTCCGGCTGTTTTGTCTTGGCTCCATCAGCGTGATCTGGACATTGCTCCAGTCACATGGCCTCTCCCTGGCTTCTCTCAGAGGTCCTATGAGCTTCCTAACAGCCTTCAGGAAATCCTGTTTTAGCCAAACAGTGGTTGGTTAAGAGCATGGACATTGGGCCTGACTGCCTGGATCTGAATCCCAGCTCTACTGTTCTCTATGTGTTAGTGTATCCTTGGTGATGAGATGGTCCTCATAGAGCTGTTGGGAGGATAAAATGTGAAAATCCCTAGAAGCTCTCCCTAGCATGTAGCAAGAACTACATCAGGATTTACTAAGAAACCCAAGACACACAACAGTTGATGAACTTGTAAGTTATATCTGGGCCTGGACATGGAAAGGAATTCTGGAGTGAATTTGGCTCACAGTCAAGGTCTCCAGTTGATTTAACCTCTCTGAGTCTTCCTCTCTTGCTTCCTCTGAGTATATTGATACTAAATTCTGTAGACTGTTGGGAAGGTATCTGAAATACTGTTTGCCAGTATTGGAATAGAGATTTAAATGATCTAGTGAGATAAAAGTTTCAGGGAAAAGAGATTCCGTAGCCCATGACGAGATTCATCCTGGGATAAAAGGTCTAGGTAAGCAACCCCTCCATTAAAATGAAAGTGGATGTCCAAGTAGGAAGTGAGTAAGCCCACCTCACTGTTAGCAACCTCTTGGTGCATCAACACCCTGATACCATGCAAATGCCGAAAGCAGAGGCAACAGTGAGGAAACATTCAACATGAAAGGCAGGCGGCTTCGTGCTTACCATGTTTCCCGTAGTTTTCTAGGCCCACAGCCTTGAAATCCACACTGTGAATTTTGCACAAGACTCTGTTCATGGCCGTGTAGATGGCGCGCCTCTGGCTGGGCTCCAAGCCTGGCAGAGAAGGGTCTTTGTAGATGACGCCTGGGCAGTACTCCATCAGGTAGAAGGGCGTGCCAATGACCCTGGGAGGGACACAGACAGTGTGTCAGTGGCTCACAGGTGGAGGCTGTTGGTCATGGCACTGCTCTTTCTACCCCATGTTTACACCAAGTGCTGGGAAAAGATTCGACCCAGGGTACTGGACAATCCTTTTTCCTTTGCACATAAGCTCAGGGGGGTTATGCGTTCTCCTTCCCAAACCAATCCACACACACAAAGCCCTGCCAGCAAGCCTCTTCTCTTTGATCCACATGTAGAAGCCACTGGAATGGGTTTAAGGTTAATGATATCGGTAAGCAGCATGTCGAGGAGGGGGGAAGGGCTTTGGGGTCATAGAATCTCTACTCCCTTCTGGCAGTGTGATTCTGAGAGATTTACTAAACCAGGGCTTTGTTTGTTTTGTTTTTAAATATGTAAAACTTCAAAGAGTAGTTTTATGAATTTAAAAAAGCAAATATATATGGAGTGCTTGGCATATGTGTCTACTGAGGGTCCAATAACTATCCCTTCTCCCCCCTTTTTTCTCACCCTCTTTTTTATTGGGCTCTATGCTGCCACTCACACAGAAGCCCTTTTTTTAATGTCCCGTCTTCTTGTTATCTGTACTATGATTCAGTGGTATGAATGGCACATCTACTACCCTATAGGATCAAGGTGACACTGAAATGTCATCTTTTAGTCATTTTTATAAATCAGTTTACTACTCTAAAAATTATTTTGAAATTTCTACCATTATAACTTTATCCTGACTTGAACATGAGCTAGTTAAGTTATACTATTAAATTATATTTAATTATCTTAAATATAATAATGCTGTGTTTTTAAAAGAAAACATCTTTTTAAAAATATATATTTTATTGATTTTTTTACAGAGATGAAGGCAGAGGGAGAGAGAGTTAGAAACATCAATGAGAGAGAAACATCAATCAGCTGCCTCCTACACACCTCCTCCTGGGGATGTGCCCGCAATCAAGGTACGTGCCCTTGTCTGGAATTGAACCAGGGACCCTTGAAATTGCAGGCCAACACTCCATCCATTGAACCAAACCAGTTAGGACTAAAAGAAAACATCTTTACTTTTATATGTATGCTGCCTGCAACTGCAAAGGTTCAGCTAAAAATAATTTCTATCTATATATGCATATATATATATATATATATATACATAAAATATACTTATTTATAAGATAATTATATTTAATTATATTATGATATATTCAATATTTTACATATAATTATTACTATTTATATAAAATTAATTTACATGTATGATACACATACACATCTATATATGCACACACACACACAAAGGAAATGTGGCAAAATGTTAACAATGTTTTAATCTACATGAAGTATAAATGGATGCTCGTTATACTATTATTTCTTTTTTTAACACTATTTCTGTATGTTTCACAATTCTCATAAATTTAGGAAAAAGAGACAGACTCAAAAACATTACAAAACAGTTTAAAAAGTTTAGAAAGACTTCAATAAAAGAATTAAACAAAAGCAAATAATATAAACAAGATGGATATGTATTTTTAGAATGTTAAAAAACAAGATGTTTTTGCCCTAGCCAGTTTGGCTCAATGGATAGAGCATAACCCTGCAGACCAAAGGGTCCCGGGTTTGATTCCAGTCAAGGGAACGTACCTTGGTTGCAGACTCCTTTATGGCCCAGGCCCTGGTCAGGGCTCATAGGCAACCTATTAATGTGTTTCTCTCACATCGATGTTTCTCTTTTTTTCCTTCTCTCTTCCACTCTCCCTAAAAATCAATGGAAAAATATCTGCAGGTAAAGATTAACAAAAAAAGAAAAAAGATGATTTCTACCAATTCTCACAAAAGCAGACATTTCTTTATCTTAGGATAACTTAGAGATCTGTGAATTTCTGGGGGAGTTACTATGAAGTCTCTTTTCTACCAAATTTATTTGTCCTTACTCTAACAAACTAGAATCTGAGTTAGTGTACTGGCTTTTCTCTTTTGTAGGTTGATAGACAATGGGAAAAATAAATCTGTTCTGGCTAGTGTTGCTCAGTGCTTGAGTGTTGACCCATGAACCAAGTTCACGGTTCAATTCCCAATCAGAGCACATGCCTGGGTTTTGGGCTTGATCCCCAGTGGGGGCATCTAGGAGGCAGCTGATCAGTGATTCTCTATCACCACTGATGTTTGTATATCCTTCTCCCTTCCTCTCTGAAATCAATACAAATATACTAAATAAATAAATTGGAACATCACCTTGAATCTTCACAGAGGTCAAGAACTTTGGGGACAGGTACTCCAGCGCTGGCAAGGGCTTTCATGATCCTGTCAGGACAAAGGAAAATGAGCACCACTCATTGCTAGCGGGACTGATGAGACTTTCCTACAATTATTTTTCTCATTTCAAAATTAGTCCATGCAGAAATTAAAATGTGATTCTAAAAAAATTTTCAATTGGTCCAAAAGTAGGTAAGAAGAACATAAAACTGATGAAACACAAAAAAGAAATAGTGAAATTATAGGCCTACATCAATCAAACAGTCAATAATTGCATTAAGTTGAATAGACTAGTCACATTGTCCATACTACTCTCTGCCTCTTTCCTTCTGCAGAGCAGTAAGAGACTGGGAGGAAGAGGAGACCCCACCCCAGAGCCCACTCCTTGCTTCGGTGCTCACTGGCCAAGAGATTTAGAGCTAGTTTTGTGTAAACCTACCACATCTAAATTTTCCTGTCTCAAAACAAACTATTTTATTTGGAATGAATTGTAATACTTTTATTATTTTCAACATTATGGAAAATATCAAACATAAGATATATATACACACACACACACACACAAATATATATATATATATGTATATATATATATACACACACACACACACACACACACACACACACACCATGTACCTACCCATCACCCAGTTCCAACAACAATCAACTCATGGCCATATTTGTTGGGTTGTAGTCTCACTAACATATTGATTTTAAGACTAAAGGTTTTAGAATCTTTAAGACTAAGGGTAAGACTAAAGAGTTTCTTAATAATGCTTTTTTCATCTAGAAGTTCCAAAGAAGTCTGGTCTCCTACAGGTGTAGGTATAGAAAAGAAAACAAACTTAAAAATGAAATTGGGTTACTCTTCTTACTTGAAATAATTTTGGAGAGTCACACTTATAGTTTTAAATGTTTCAAGGCACTTGATGGAGTGCTGACTGATGAGCTCAGGGCTGAGCTGCGAAGGGGGAGCGGCCCTGAGAATTTACCTGAATTCCCTCTCGACTGCATGCGCAGATGGAAGGAGGGTCCCTGGCGGTTTCTTTCTCAGAACCAGCTGATGACCAGCCAGCTTGATGTAGTACGTTGGATTTGACTGCCCGTGATCAAACTGAAGGAGTTCTAACTGGCCTGCAAGTTTGAAAACAAAGAAAACTCAAACCAGCTCTGAAGGGCAGACGGGGAAAGACATTCTTTCTTTCTAATGAGTCCAGTTTGGGATGCACTGAAGGAATGGCACCATGCCCCACCAGCTCGGGTCCAGAATCGCATGCCACTGCACTGTGGCGAGGCCACTGGATTTACACCACAATAATATCCTCACTTTGTACTTCTCCTTCTTGCCAACTCCTGCTCCGGGAAGAAAAGCTTTTTAGTTGTGTTTATCAGCCACAAGCACAGTCATGGCAACCCATCTTGCTACGCCGGAAGATGAAAAGTGCCCTTGCGTGTCCCTCAGCCCATGCTCAGCCCAACCGCGCCTGACACAGGTGCGACAGCTGGAAGGAGCTAAGCAGGGCCCACAGCCAGAGCCAAAGCTGCTTTCATGAGATCTGATCTCCCTCCCCAGCAGTCTGAATGCTTTGTCTCTCTTACAGAAACATCCTAATTAGCCCTCAGCTTCCTAATAAGACTAAACTCTGGACATAGAGTCGTTTCACTTGCTCAGGAGAACAGGACATGGGAGTTTGCCAGAGTTCTCTTTAGGTTAGAAAGGGCCCCTCAGCCTGCGCCCATACCACCCTGTATGTGCCGATCTCATCGGAAGCTAAGCGGAGGCAGGCCTGCCTAGGACTTGGATAGGTCAAAGGGCCCCTCAGCTTTGTGAAGGCACCAAGAATGTGCCAATCACTAGGACACGTCATAACATGAGGCTCCATACAAACAGCCTTTTTCAGGGATCAACAGGGTGAGGCGAAACTTTATCACCAGGTAAAAATGTCTCCAAAAGCTCAGGAGGCACCTATTTTTCTGAGGGTGGGAGGTGAAGGAGGGTGGGACCTTTGTTGAGAGGGAGACAACTTGTCACATTTTCTGTTTATGCAACTTTTAAGTTTCCTTTACAAACAGGCTGTCATCTCGAAAAAATGAGAAACATTCAAGCGCCCCTGGGCCGTCTCCAGTGCCCAGGCTCCTCTCCTCCCTGACAGCTGTTTGCAGGCACGGCTGCCACATCCGCTGTCAGTGGAAGAGCAGACAAGTAGACTTTCGGGGATCCATAAAAAAGAAGGCGAATGCATTTCCCCAAACAACACTGAGAGCAACGCTCAGATCCACTGGGCGGCTCGGTGGTTGTTTTCTTTACCACATTGCCTCTGTCGTTGGTGCATTCCACTAGGGTTTGACGGTGAGAAGCAGCCTGAAAGACTAGGCTTGGGAAGAGTTACAAAATACAAAAACTTAAATACCTGTGGTTTGGGTCCCCAGGAGGCCTTTGAGATACTTCTCCAAGGAATCTTTTGGAATTTCCATTGTCCTTCTCACAGGACGAGTGTTTGGAATAACGGTTCTCAAGGTAAAACCCAAAAGAGTTTCTAATACCTTTATTGCAGCCTCTGGGTCATTAACCTGGTTTCGGAGAAAATATTGAACATGTCACCAGTCAGCCTTGACCTGTCTGTTCTCTAACATAGTAATTTTTAGGAGGAAATACCAAGAACTCCATTCTCTGAGCAAGGACTTTAAAGTCAGGATATTCAGCTACTGAGGAAACCGTTGAATGTCTCCTCTTCCTACATAACTCCTAAATGCAGTAAGGTTTCTATTTACTGGGGAGAGTTCCAATTAAGAGTTCCTCATGCACATCCTGTGAGCCCTCCTCCCTCCTCGTGCCACAGCATCTGCTATGCCCTGTGGGTCTGTCAGCATCAAGAGGAAAACTCAAATGTGGAAAGCTGGATTGAGAACCCTCCCGTGTGGCCTTGCGATTCACAGGTTACCTGGGTGGTCCATGTGGCTGGTGCTGCTGGCTCCCCACCCAGAAGAGCCTCACTTGGACAGTCTGACTGCCATCCCGAATGTCCGAAGCCTGCCCTTCACCTCCTTGTGTAACTCTTCTCAAACTGCCTTCCTTTTAATTGTCTTACTGCCATTAAAAATACAAGCAGCTAGTCACACAGATCTCCTGGTTAAAAAAGACCATGGCGACACAGGGCAAACCCACTAAAGGCAGCTACAGCAATGAATGTAAGAGGACTGCACAGAAGTGCTCACACTAGTGCCTGGAGCAGAGTGGGGTTCAAAGACTGGTGACTATTACCTTAATGGTGCGCATACCAAGGCTGGCAGCTGCTTTGACATTCTGTCCAAGATCATCAAGAAAAATGGACTCCGAAGGCTGTAGGCCCAGCCGCTCCAGGCACAGCTTGTAGATCCTGTGGTCTGGCTTACAGATACCTTCCACACAGGACTCCACAACCTGAGGGAGGGACAAAGATGAGGAATAAATGTCCCTAAAAGTGGTGCTCCCCATGCACGCTGGTATATATTTTTAAAAGTGCAGAAGGAGCCCAGCTGGTGTGGCTCAGTGGTTGAGCATCAACCTATGAACCAGGAGGTCTCAGTTCAATTCTTGGTCAGGGCACATGCCTGGGTTGACGGCTTGATCCCCAGTATGGGGCATGCAGGAGGCTGCCAATTAATGATTCTCTCTCTCATCACTGATGTGTGTGTGTGTGTCTCTCTCTCTCTCTCTCTCCCTCCCTCCCTCCCTCCCTCCTCTCTCTGAAATCCATCACAATATATTTCTAAAAAAAGTACAAAAAGAAACAGTTGAGATTTGTTATAAGTAACTTAAGGGGATTATGATAGAAAATGATGTTGCTTTTTTAACTTGAGTGATTTGAACATAGTGGGGGCAAAGCTAGGAGCAAACTCAGGAAACCGAAATTCTGGTTCAGATACAGTGACCTTGTGTACATGGCAAAGCCATGTGGGCCTGTTTCATCATCAGTCAAGTGGGAATACTAATAGCCCTCTTATCTATCTTATGGTTGTTGTGAAACCTAACTTGACTGAGTTCCAAAATGACAAAGCATTTTGCTAATGTTAGCTATTATGCCTACACTAAGCAGAAGAAAAGCAGTACATGTCTGTTTTAGGGAAAGTCATAATTTTTTTCAGAAAGAAGGCACTGTTTACTGTTAGAAAAGAAACATGGCTTTAATGTCTGTATTTCAGAAGTTAAAAAAGAGTCATACTCAGTTCATATGACTGAACTCCACCAGAGGGCTGTCACCAGCCTGTCGATGGCAAAGACACTCTCTTGAAGAGCCTCCTGTATCCTGTCAGACTGATTTCCACTCTGACTCTGATCTGGAACCAGAGGAGGGGGGAGGAGAACCCTGAAAAAGCCATCTCAGTGTCAGGCTATCTCTGAGCCAGCACCCTGGGGAAATCCCCTCTTACACTGTCCCCAGGGAACAGAGTAACTGCTCAATAAAAATCTGTTTTGCTCTAGCCGGTTTAGCTCAGCAGATAGAGCGTCAGCCTGCAGACTGAAGGGTCCCAGTTCTGATTTCAGTCAAGGGCACATGCCCGGGATAAGGGTTCAATGCTCAGTAGGGGGCATGCAGGAGGTAGCTGATCAAAGATTGTCTCTCATCATTGATGTTTCTATCTCTTTCTCTCTTTTTCCCTCTCCCTTACTCTCTGAAATCAATTTAAATATAGATATAGATATAGATATAGATATAGATATTAGATAGATAGATAGATATAGATATAGATATAGATATAGATATAGATATAGATATAGATATATGGCCTGGCCGGTATGGCTCAGTGGATGGAGTGTCGACCAGTGGACGGAGAGGTCCCAGATTCGATTTGGTCAAGGGCATGTACCTTGGTTGCAGGCACATTCCCAGTGGGAGGTGTGCAGGAGGCATCTCAACTGGTTGATGTTTCTCTCCCATTGATGTTTTCTCTTCCCCTCTCCCTTCCTCTCTGTAAAAAAATCAAGAAAATATATTTTTTAAATGTTTAAAATATATATGTGTGTATATATATATATATATATATATATATGTATTTTAATATGGTCTTCTATGCCAGAAGGTTCATCTATGAAGGATTCCCCATTTCCCTAAGAGAAAATAGATCATTATTCTGAGATATATATATAAAGTATTGATAGATGACTTGCTTAAACTTTATTCAAAAAATGGATTTTTAAAAATATATTTTTATTGATTTCAGAGAGGAAGGAAGAGGGAGAGAAAGACAGAAACATCAATGATGAGAATCATTAATTGGCTGCCTTCTGCATGCCCCCTACTGGGGAATGAGCCTGCAATCTGGGCAGGTGCCCTTGACCTGAATCAAACCCAGGACCCTTCCACAGGTTGACGCTCTATAAACTGAGCCAAACTAGCTAAGGCAGAAAACCGTATTTTGACTCAGTATGTTCTCAGGGTACTTGGATAGTCCAGCACTGCAGGCACTATCTATTACAATAGCCACTAGCCATATGTGACACTTTAAACTTAATTAAAGCAAATTAAATTCAATTCCTTGGTGATATTAGCCACATTTCAAGTGCTCCATGGCCATATATGACTAGTAGCAACTATATTGGACATTTCTATTACTGTATTAAGTGTTATTGGACAGCACTGATCTAAGGATTGATGCCATAGAAATAGAGGGCAGCATGGTTGGTCTTTGAAAATAAAAGTTCAAAATCCCATTAAGAGGGTTGACAGAAGTATGTGTGTTATGTAGTGATTAAGGTTCAAATCCAGAATGTAAGGAAGTCTCTAAAGCTGAGGTCTCAACCAATTACCAAATCCCATAAATGTTTCACCTTGCTAAGAGCTCAGTTATATCTACCTGTTATATCTAAACCTGACTTAGTTAAGTATCTGAAAAAAAACAACAACACCCATTCACTCAAGGCCTGCTAAAGGGCAGCGTGAAATGTTGCATCCCGAAGCAAGGACAGAGTGTTTTGATGATTGTTTAGTATCACTACAAACTTACCACATCAAACTGTTTTCGGTCCAAGGGAAAAAAGCTTTTGCCATTGGGAAGATAAAAATTATTGCTCAAGACTGCAGTCTGAAGACCTTTTGCCCGAATTTGAATTATGGCCTCAGTCATCACTGGGAACTGCTTCGCCACTTGCTCACTGGTCAGCAGAGAGAAAAAGTTGTCCACAGGCACAGAGGTATTTGACTAGGAAAGGAGGAGGGGAAAGAAGCAGCAGCAATCATTCAGAGAAAAGTCAGCTTACTGCAAACAAAGAAAAAGAAATATTCCCAGCTTCCTATGCTACCTGGCTGAAAAAGCCCCGGCCTTTGGCTTGCTGCCTCAAGGAATCTTCTCCTTCAGCCACTGTGCAGAACTTTGCATATTCTATACAATCTATACAATCAAAGGCTATTTTAGACTGAACAGCAGAACAACCAGTTGCTGACACACACTGACCACCAGGGGGCAGACACTCAAAGCAGGAGCTGTCTCCTGATAGTCAGTATGCTCCCACAGGGGGAGCACCGCTCAGCCAGAAGCCGCACCTCCGTGGCAATGCTAAGGATGTCCAACTGGTGGCTCTCCTCTAGGGAGCAGGCCTAAGCCACCAATCAGACATCCTCTCAGGACTCCCAGACTAGGAGAGGATGCAGTCTGAGCTGAGGGATCCCACCCCTCTGAGTGAATTTTTGTACTGGGCATCTAGTCTACACTAATAAAAGAGAAATATGCAAATTAACCATCATTCCGCCACACGCACAAGCCATGCCCACCATCCAATCAGGAGAGAGTATGCAAATTAACCCAACCAAGCTAGCAGATGGCCTAAGAGCTGGAGCAAGCAGGAAGCTTGGGTTACCCTGGCAATGGAGGAAGCCAAGCTTCCCTCCCACCCTGGCTAGCCCTGGCCTCCACTCAAGGAGGCACTGGAAAAAAAAAAAGAAAAAAGAAAAAAAAGGAGGGGCTAAGACCTTGGGTCATAGGGAGGTAATCCGGCCAGGATAGGACAGCAGGGGCCATTGAGGGTAAGCAGACCAGCATAGGGGCCAGTTGAGGGTGAGCAGGCCATCAATAGGGGTCAGTTGGAGCTGATTAGGACAGTTTGGAACGAGGAGGCCAGCAGGGGGACTCTTGGGCAGTGAGCAGGCCAGTGGGGAGGGAAGGTGAGGGCAAGCAGGTCAGCAAGGGAGCAGTTGGGGGTGAGCAGGCAAGTAGAGGGGGCAGTTGGGGGTGATCAGGCTAGCCGGGGGAGCATTTGGGGGCAAGCCAGCAGCAAGGGGCTGTTGGGGCAAGCAAGCTGGCAGGCAGAGTGGTTAGGCACAATCAGGCAGTCAGGCAAGCAAGTGAGTAGCTGGAGCCAGCAATCCCAGATTGTGAGAGGGATGTTGACTGCCAGTTTAGGCCCAATACCTGTAAACTGGCAGTAGGACATCCTTAAAGGGATCCAAGATAGGAGAGGGTGCAGGCTGGGGTAAGGAACACCCTACCCCTGCAAGAATTTCGTGCACCAGGCCACAAGTAAGATTATAAAAAGTGACTTAGAATTAGAGGTACAATGGTTAGGGTATGAAGCTATTTATATCAATATTCCAGTTAAAGGAGTTCTTTATTTTAACGATGGCTTGTCAATTTAAAAAAGTAGCAGGACACTGTTAAGAGCCTACATTAAACTTTAAAAGTGTATTCAGTAGATGTAATTTAATTTTCAGTGATCCAGAAGACATTTAATGGTTTTGTATTGCTTTAGCTCACCATTATGAACTTGAGTTTCTGATAAATTTTTTTAATTCAATCTGTGTGGGTTTTGAAACTACTGTTTTATCACATTTTAAAATCTGTAAAGGCAAACCTGCTTTTTTATTTATACACATATTCACATTTTACAACAGTTTTAAAGAAATACACATACCATACAACTTACCCATTTAAGCCATATAATTCAATAGTTTTTAATATATTCACAAACTTATGTAACCATCACCAAAATTAGTTTTAGAACATTTCAATCCCCTTAAAAAGAAACCCCATACCTATTAGTATAGTCACTCCCCATTCCCTCCCACACCTCCAATAGTCTGAGCAAACCACTAATCTACTTTCTGTTTCTGGACATTTCATATAAAGGGAATCATACTATCTGTAGTCCTTTTTTGATTCTTTTTTTTCCCCGCTTAGCTTAATGGTTGTTTTTTTTTTAAATAAATCTTTATTGTTCAGATTATTACAATTGTTCCTCTCCCCCTCCCCCTCATAACTCCCCTCCACCCAGCTCTCAACCAACCCTCTGGCCTTACCCCACCCCTGATTGTCCTCATCCACAGGTGTATGATTTTTGTCCAGTCTCTCCCTACACCCCCCTCACCTCTTTCCCCCTGTGAATTATCAGTCCACTCCCTTTCTATGCCCTACTTCTATTATATTCACCAATTTATTCTGTTCATCAGATTTTCAATTCACTTGATTTTTAGATTCACTTGTTGGTAGATATGTATTTGTTGTTCATAATTTTTATCTTTACCTTTTTATTCTTCTTCTGAAAGAATACCTTTCAGCATTTCATATAATACTGGTTTGGTGCCCATGAACTCCTTTAGTCTTTTCTTATCTGTGAAGTTCTTTATCTGACTTTCTGTTCTGAATGATAGCTTTGCTGGGTAGAGTAATCTTGCTTCTAGGTTCTTGCTATTCATCACTTTGAATATTTCTTGCCACTTCCTTCTGGCCTGCATAGTTTCTCTTGAGAAATCATCTGACAATCATATGGGTGCTCCCCTGCAGGTAATTAACTGTTTTTCTCTTGCTACTTTTAATATTCTCTCTTTGTCTTTTGCTCTTGGTATTTTAACCATGATGTGTCTTAGTTTAGTACTCTTTGGATTCCTTTTGTTTGGGATTCTTTGTACTTCCTGGACTTGTAAGTCTATTTCTTTCACCAGGTGGGGGAAGTTTACTGTCATTATTTCTTCAAATAGGTTTTCAGTATCTTGCTGTCTCTCTTCTTCTGGCATCCCCATAATTCTGATGTTGGTACCCTTGAAGTTGTCCTAGAGTCTCCTTACATTATCTTCAAATTTTTGGATTCTTTTTTCTTTTTGCTTTTCCAGTGGAGTGTTTTCTGTTTCTTTGTATTCCAAATCTTTTACATGATTGTTGCATTCCTCTAGTCTGCTGTTAGGTTTCTGTATAATATCTTTTATTTCAGTCAGTGTATGTTTAATTTCTAGTTGGTCTTTTTTCATCTCCTCTTGGGTCTCACTAAATTTATCCATCTTTTCTAGGAAATTCTTAAAAAACCTTATAACTATGGTTTTGAACTCTATATCCAGTCATTTGTTTTCCTCCATTTCTTTCATTTCTGTTCCTTTGTCTGCGCATTTTCGCTGCTTCCGAGTTGGTAGAGTAGCTTTGTGTGCTAGGTGTCCTATAGGGCCCAGAGCTCTGCTTCCCCAGTTACCTGAGGTGGACACTCTTGGTGCACTCCTTTGTGATTGTGTGTTCACTTTTGTTGCAGTTAATTCTTGATTGTTGTTGGTATCACTGAGGTGAATTGACCTCCAAGTCAACTGGTTCTGAGGCTCAACTATGTCTATACCTGGAGAACTTCTGTGCTGGGCTTGGATGTGGTGGAGTCTTAGAGCTGAGCAGACAGCCTTGGCTTCCCATCAGCCCTGCCCTACATGGCAGCCCCTGGGTCTCAGTGCCCCTGGGTAATTGCTGCAACCCTCTCTTATGTGCATGCATGCACACTTCCAAACCTCTGCCTTTATGGCTCCACTGAGTTTCCGTGCACTTTAGGGACCCGTATGAGTCTGGATCCCCAGGGTTTCACCCAAAACAGGAGTTTAGTGCAGTGGGACCTGGATTTCAGTGCAGTTGGGAGGTTCTGTTTTCCTCCCGCTACAGAAAGCGTGGGGCACAATCAGCAGTCAGTCCTCTTTATGTGAGCCTCCAGACCTCTGCCATTCAAGGCTCCCCTAAGTTTCTGTGCACTCCTCCCTTTTCACAACAGTCCAGACTCTCCCCGGAAGAGTCTAGCCCAGAATTGGTATTCAATGAAGTCAGCAGTAGAGTTCTGTGCAGTAGGGATTTTCCGTCTCCCTCTCACTAGAGGGAAGCCAGCCAGGCACTTGCTGCCAGTCCTCTCCACATGCGTGTCTCTGTACCTCAGCTTTTTGCAGCTCCTCTGAGTCTTCGAGAGCTTCTCTCTTTCCTTCTAGTTGTAGAATTTCCACTTAGCCATCTTTCCTGTGGTTCTGGATGGTGTTCATTCTGTCTTTTAGTTGTAATTTTGAAATTGTGCGAGGCAGCAGTTTAGGTGTTCACCTATGCCACCATCTTGGTTTCTCCTCTTAGCTTATTGTTTTTAAGATATATACATAGGGAGAGAATTCACGAATAAAAAACCAAGATGGCGGCATAGGTGAACACCTAAACTGCTGCCTTGCACGACAATTTCAAAACTACAGCTAAAAGACAGAACGGACATCATCCAGAACCACAGGAAATCTGGCTGAGTAAAAACTCTACAACTAGAAGGAAAGAGAGGGGCTCATGGAGACTCAGAGGAGCTTCAAAAAGCTGAGGTACGAAGACACAAGCCTAGAAAGGACAGGTGGTGGGATGCCTGGTTGACTTCCTCTAGCAGGAGGGAGACGGAAACTCCTGACTGTTCTGAACCCCAGTTCTGACTGCACTGAACCCCAATTCTGGGTGAGACTCCTACAGGGGGAGTCTGGATTGTTGTGAAAAGGGAGGAGTGCATGGAAACTTAGGGGAGTCACATAAGGTAGAGGTCTGGAGGTGCACAAGCATGAGTGCACACATAGAGGGCTGACTTCTGATTGTGCCGCTGTCTTTCTCTAGTGGGAGGAAGACAGAACCTCCCAACTGCGCTGAAATCCATTTCTGACTGCACTGAAGCCCAGTTTTGAGTGAGACCCTGAGGACCCAGACTCATAGGGGTCCCTGCAGCTCATGGAAATTCAAAGGAGCTGGAAAGGCAGAGGTCTGGAGGCACGTGAGCACACAGAAAGGGCTGCAGTGAGACTGAGGGACACTGAGACCCAAGGATCTCAGAGGGCAGGGCAGATGGGAAGCCAAGGCTGTCTGCTCAGCCTTGAGACTCTGCCCCATCCAAGATGAACAGAGAGGCTTTTGCAATTTTGCAAGTCTTGTATCATAAGGCTGACTCCGGCATAGAAGTTCTCCCAACGTAGACACAGCTGATCCTCACAACCAATTGGTTTGGAGGTTAATTCCCCTACAGTGATACCACAACAATCAAGACTTAACTACAACAAAGCTGTCCACACAGTCCACACAGGGGTGCACCAAGAGAGTCCACCTCAGGTAACTGAGGAGGCTGAGCTTCTGGGCCCTATAGGACACCTAGCACACAAAGCCACTCTATCAACTCAGGGAAGCAGCCAAAATGCAGAGACAAAGGAACAGATCACAAATGAAAGAAATGGAGGAAAACAAATGATTGGATATAGAGTTCAAAACCACAGTTACAGGTTTTTCAAGAATTTCCTAGAAAAGATAGATAAATTTAGCGAGACCCAAGAGGAAATGAAAAAGGACCAACTAGAAATTAAACATACACTGACTGAAATAAAAAATATTATACAGAGATCCAACAGCAGACTAGAGGAATGCAAGAATGAAGTCAAAGATTTGAAATACAAAGAAGCAAAAAACACCCAGCCGGAAAAGCAAAAAGAATAAAAAAATGTGAAGATAGTGTAAGGAGCCTCTAGGACAACTGCAAAGCATACCAACATCAGAATTTTTGGGGTGTCAGAAGAAGAGAGAGAGCAAGATACTGAAAACCTATTTGAAGAAATAATAATTGTAAACTTCCCTCACCTAGTGAAGGAAATAGACTTACAAGTCCAGGAAGCGCACAGAACCCCAAACAAAAGGAATCCAAAGAGGACCACACCAAGACACATCATAATTAAAATACCAAGAGCAAAAGACAAAGAGAGAATATTAAAAGTAGCAAGAGAAAAACAGTTAATTACCTATAAGGGAGCACCTATATGAGTGTCAGCTGATTTCTCAAGAGAAACTATGCAGGCCAGAAGGGAATGGCAAGAAATATTCAAAGTGATGAGTAGCAAGAATCTACAAGCAAGATTACTCTTCCCAGCAAAGCTATCATTCAGAATTGAAGGTCAGATAAAGAGCTTCACAGATAAGAAAAAGCTAAAGGAGTTCATCACATCCAAACCAGTATTATATGAAATGCTGAAAGGTACTCTTTAAGAAGAAAACGGTAAAGATAAAAATTATGAACAACAAATATATAACTATCAACAAGTGAATCTAAAAATCAAGTGAGTTAAAAATCTGATGAACGGAATAAACTGGTGAATATAATAGAATCAGGGGCATAGAAAAGGAGTGGACTGACAATTCTCGGGGTGAAACAGGTTATGGTGTGCAGGGAGAGACTGGACCACAATCTTACAACTATAGATGAGGATAGTGGGGGGAGAGTAAGGCCAGGGGGTGAGGTGGGAACCAGGTGGAGGGGTGCTATGGGGGAAAAAAGAGGAACAACTGTAATAATCTGAACAGAAAAGATTTAATTTTTAAAAAAGAAAGTACTGATTATATTTCCTGCCTTCACAATACCCATACTGTACTAATTTTAATAATATATTTTATTTATGTTTTTAAATGTATTTTTATTGGTTTTGCACAGAGAAGAAGAGAGAGGGAGAGTTAGAAACATCGATGAGAGAGAAACATCGATCACACCCCCTACTGGGGATGTGCCAGCAACCAAGGCACATGCCCTTGACCGGAATCGAACCTGGGACCTTTCAGTCCGCAGGCCAACGCTCTATCTACTGAGCCAAACCAGTTTCAGCAATAATATATTTTAGTTAACCTAAAAAATAAAACTATTTCAACATTAAAAAAATAATAATAAAATAAAATTGTGATAAAATATACATAAAATTTACTATTTAACCACGTTAAGTGTACAGTTGAATGTTATTAAATATATTTATTGTTATGTACCCATGGCTATCATCCATCCACAGAACTTTATTTACTATATTTTAAATTATACTTTAGCAAACTTATTGTGAAAGTTATATAAGCTAATATAAAGAGCTTAGAAAAATGCATAGTACAGAAAAAGGCTTATTAATATTATTATTGCCTCAAATAAGCTTTCTCATTAGCAGTTAGCACTTGTTTCAGATGAACGATGGCTGATGGAGGGGCAGTGAAAGTATTTTTATTTATTCATATATGTTGTTAAAGTTGAGTACTCAAGTATGGAAGAAATAGCTTAAAAACTTATAATGGATTATTAAGCTTTCACTTATTTATTTGCAGTTTAATAAATATGAATGAGTGTTACATTACATCCATTACTCTAGACAAAAATAATATGAAAATTCAAGAATGTTTATCACCCTGGCCGGTTTTGCTCAGTGGATACGGTGTCAGCCTGCAGCCTGAAAGGTCCCCTCAATTCTGTTAAAGGGCACATGCCCAGGTTGTGGGCTGAATCCCCAGTAGGGGCGTGCACGAGGCAGTTGATCACTGATTCTCATCTCTCTCTCCCCCTCTCCCTTCCTCTCTGAAATCCATAAAAATATATTTTCCAAAAAAATGTTTACCACTCACAATTTCAGAGCAGAGTCTCCTAAATTCTTGTAAGAAATCCTCTTTTGTTATTTCTCCTCTCATAAATTTCAGCCAGGGCCCATTTTCGCCACCTGTGATTAAGGCCTTCAATATAGTTCCGGAAGGGATATGATTTTGTACTTCCCATTCTGTAGGAAGAAAAATATTTAATAAGTGAAACCCATTAACAGATGGCTGGAGTTTAGGGAGCTCAGAGGAATTACCATGTCAGTTCCTGTGCCATCACTATGGTGCCAAGTAGGCTCTATTGGGAATCTGAAAAAATTCAGGAAATGCGCATCCCGGCCTTACATCTCCAAGGGAACGGCAGTGCTGATTTGTGTGAATGAGGAAACAAGTTTCATATCCTTACCATCTGCTTGAGATGACACGAAACGCTGTAATATAAATTTTCTTTTCTGGTTTTTCACTGGCTGGCTCAAATATATTAGGTCATTCACATAGTCTTGGCCACACAGTAAGGAAATCCAGAGAGTAATAAGCCAGTTACTGACAGTACTAAAAAAAAACCTTCATTTTATAAACTGCAGAACTTTCTACACTGATAGACATGCTGTATCTCCTAAACAGTAGCCACTAGCCACATGTGGCAACTGAACATTTGAAATGTGGTAATGTAGTGTACCCCCATCTTACAAAGGACGCCTCAAGAAGTCAAATTATGGCGTCATTTATTAAAGGCCGGCGGCATACGAGGGGCTAAAGCGCTCCAGACCTCGCAGCCCCGAACAGCTTGCCACATTTGGCTTATATTGGCAGAATATCACAAAGGTATCAATTACATCTTTGGGGTCTGGAATGAGGAATCTGTTAGCATAAGCAATTACAGAAGCAAAATTTATCTAAAGTATAGTTTTTGGGTCTACAGATCACAGAATCAACAGAAACACATTATCTGGGACCACCGGGGCAATTTAGAATAATTGTGCTGTCCTGGTTCTGGGACCCCTGAGTCAACCGGAATGCATTATCTGCAGCTACTGAGACAATTTAGGACAATTGTGCTGTTACGGTTTCAGGACCACTGAGTCAACCGAAGCTCAGTTATCTGTAGCTACTGAGACAATTTAGGATCATTGAGCTGTCCTGGTTCCCAGAAGGATGTGCTCGATGACCAGTGAGATCACAATCAATGGGATATTCAAACCATCATCAATGGAGTATTGGGATAGCATACATAAGTTCAGAAAATCAAAGTAACTTTCTATTGTTTTAGCAAATAAATATGTACAGAACCCAAACAGCAGTTTCTACCTGAGTTGATTGCTAACATGCTTCAGTAAGTGGGTACTGCAGAGGGAACTGTGTCTGTCACATTGAACACAGTATCCCTTCACGCCTAAGCAGTGCCTCGCACATAGTAATTGCTTCAGGAAAATCTGTTTTCTGACTGAATAAAGTTCAAGCAAGTCATTTACAGAGGAGACAGGGAAGGGGAGCTGCTAGCTGAGAGAACAGAACTTGCAAAGGCACGGCACTGTACAGGTGTTTGGCAAGTCCAGAGGACATCACGTAGTCTACAGCAGCTGAAATGGGGACACACAGTAGAAAACGGTGTGACACAAGGATGCAAGGCTACTGGCGAGAGGTCCTGACTGCCAGGCAAAAGCTTCTAGACCCAATTTAAGGAACAAAGTGCAGGCACTCAAGGATTTGAAGCGGAGGAGTGAAGGGGTAAAATCTGTGTTTTAGGCAGGTAATCTTGAGGGCTGTGTGGAGGGTGGTGCAAAACCCAGAGGCCAGAGGCAGAGAGAGCAGTTAGGAGTCTGATGGGATCAGGCAGGTAAGAGGAGACAGGGACATAAATGGGTGGGGGCAGTGGAAGTGGAGAGGAGCAAATAGGTGCTCAAGATATTCTAGAACAGTGGTTCTTAACCTTCCTAATGTCACGACCCTTTAATACAGTTCCCCATGTTGGGTGACCCCCAACCATAAAATTACTTTTGTTGCTACTTGATAACTGTAATTTTGCTGCTGTTAATGAATCATAATGTAAATATCTGTGTTTTCCGATGGTCTTAGGCTCTACAGCAGCTGTTCTCAACCTGCGTGTGGTGGAAGAAGGAAGGGTGGGGCTTTCAGAATTCAAGATTTCAGAAGCGGCAGTTCTCAGTGAAAGATAATTAAATCTACCAATAACAATGGCAGCTCATCATTTATTGAGAATTAGAAACATCGATGAGAAAGAGACATCAATCAGCAGCCTCCTGCACATCCCCCACTGGGGATGTGCCCACAACCAAGGTACATGCCCTTGACCGGAATCGAACCCGGGACCTTTCAGTCCACAGGCCGACGCTACATCCACTGAGCCAAACCGGTTTTGGAAAAAAATATCAATGATGAGAGAGAATCACTGATAGGCCACCTCCTGCACACGGCCTACTAGGGATTTAGCCCGCAACCTAGCCATGTGCCCTTGACAGGAATCAAACCCAGTACACTTCAGTCTGCAGACTGACGCTCTATCCACTGATCCAAACCAGCTAGGGCTGTAGAACTTTAGTTCATTTAATATGGAGCATTGCCAACCAGCCACCACAGCAGGTCTGAAGGACAGGGACAGCTGTTTGGCTCTGTTTCCTTCCTGCTGGCTGGAATGAGAATGTAATGGCAGGAGGTGATGCAGCCAGGACAGACCGTAGGTAAAACTGGAAATGAACTCACAGCAGAGCAACACAACAGAGAGCCTGAGTGTCTGGTATCACAGAGCGACATACCAGCCCCAGACCACATACCTTGGCTTTCATGCCAAAGAAATAAACCTCTATCTTGTTTCAGTAACTGTTTTGTTAAAGCTAAAACTAGTCAAACTTAAGTGAGTTGAACTAAGTAGGGAAAAAGGTAAAACCAGGAGGGCCCTGACAAAGAAAGGATCAGAGACTAGAGGTTTGCTCTTGAAGGTTTAGAGCAGTGGTTCTCAACCTTCCTAATGCCGGGCCCTTTAATACAGTTCCTCATGTTGTGGTGACCCCCAACCATAAAATTATTTTCTTTGCCGAGACCGGTTTGGCTCAGTGGGTAGAGCGTCGGCTTGCAAACTGAAAGGTCCCAGGTTCGATTCCGGTCAGGGGCATGTACCTTGGTTGCGGGCACATCTCCACTGTGGGGCGTGCAGGAGGCGGCTGATGGATGTCTCTCTCTCATCGATGTTTCTGACTTTCTATCTCTCTCCCTTCCTCTCTATAAAAAATCAATAAAATATATTTAAAAAAATTATTTTCTTTGCTACTTCCTAACAGTAATTTTGCTACTGTTGTGAATCGTAATGTAAATATCTGTGTTTTCTGATGGTCTTAGGCAACCCCTGTGACAGGGTCGATGGACCCCCAAAGGGGTCGCGACCCACAGGTTGAGAACCACTGGTTTAGAGGAAGTTGGTGGAAGAGGGAAGGCTGGGATTAAGGGTGGGGCTTTCAGAATTCAAGATTTCAGAAGCGGCAGTTCTCAGGGAAAGGTAGTTAAATCTACCACTAACAATGGAGCTCATCATTTACTGCGAATTTTAGGTGAGCTGAATATTCACTGGACTAAGCAAGAGTTTTCCAAACCCCAAAGAGGTAGGTACTCATATTAGTCCTAAGTCAATGCTGAGGAAACTGAAGCTGACTAATTTGCTCAACATACTCAACCACTAAGTGATGCTTAAGAACTTGATGCAAGAGCCAGAATATTACCCACCAGGGCACACTGCCGACCAAATGTTCGTCTTGTCTCTCCTTACCACCCTCCACCACCCCACCTCACTCCCATTCCACCCCCACCCCAGTCTCCAAAAGTGAAACAGAACCAGGAGCTCACCTGCAGCCACTTTCGCCGGGGAAGGAATGAGAACTCCACCCATGTCAAAAATGACTGCTCTGTAGCGGCCGCCTCCAGAATGTGTCCATCGCCAGGGTCCCTGGTGCCCACACTGCGTGTGTTTCAGGAAGGCTGCCCTCCAAGCCCGCTGGAGATGTGAGGACCAGACAAGCCGCCTGATGCACATGTTGAGGCCAAAGCTGTGTGAGAAGGCACAGGGCACAATCTGCCTTCACTGCTCCATCCAGACCTCCATCCTGCAGCTCGGGGGTGCCACCTGGACATCACTGATCTCCAACGAACACTCCAAACGGGAATTGAGTTCTATCTCTGCCCTGCCACCCCCTTTTAGTGGGTTCTTTAGCTCAGTGAAGGGCTCCACCTTTCACCTCGCCGCCTGTCTAGAAAACTGGAGTGAGTGCCTGACTTCCCTTAGTTCTCCACCAGCCACCGCAACTCCAGTTGTTCGGCGCTTGTCAGTTCCTCCTGAAAACCCCACACCCTCTCTCCACTCGCATTGCCATTCTCTCACCCACAGATCATTGCAACAGCCTCCTAAGGAGTCCCTTTGCCTCTTTCCAAATCTCTTCATTCTTTCTTCACTCCTTAGCCAGAGTAATCTTTCAGAAGTGCAAATTTGATCACATCCCAACCGCATTTAAAAACTTCAATGGCTCCCCATTGCCCTCAAGATACACTTCCTTAACCTGACTTAAAAGGCCCTGTAAGATCTGCCTCCCCTCTTTTTACATCTTAACCTGGATGATCTAGACAAATCTATATGAGGCTCTCTCAACCAGTGGTCCCCTCCAACTACCAGGCCTTTCATATGATGTTTCCTTGGCCTGTGATGCTCCCTTCTACTTGCTACCTGGCTATTTCCAAACTGTCCTTTAGGTCAGTTTCTCTGTCACTTCCTTCCTAAAACCTCTTCTGGCTACCTGAAAAGTGAGGAGTCTCTCCTATATATATATTCCTAAGAGGCCTGTACTCAGCTCCTCCTAGCACTTATGAGGCCACCATCACACCATCACCCTTCCTGCAGATGACTGCAATGGCCTCCTAACATTGCCTCTTTCCTAAACTGATTTTCAAAAGTTTCAGAAAAGAACAAACATATACAGGTAACACATATACATACACACACAGAGAGAGGAAGAGAGAGAAAGAGACCTATAGATATATGTAGAGAAATAAATAAAATGTGGCAAAATGTTAATAATCACTCAAGGTGAAAGGTATATAATAAAGTATATTGAGAGATCTTACACTATTCTTTAAACTTTTCTATAGATCTGCTAAAAAGCTGGGGGGAAAACAAAATAATTAAAGCAAATTCTATTTGTAGTCATTTCCTCATGAAATTCTTTAAGCTTTTTATGTGATTTCTACAGTTTAAAAAAAGCTTACTGAAAATCAGATTTCAGCAAAACAGGTTGGTAAGACAGCCTACAGGTTTATGAGAATCACTTTAGGGCCACCATAAGGATTCAATAAACTAAGAAGCCAAAGAAGAGATTCTTAAGGAGTAACTCTTCTAGTTTATATATTGTGTTTTTCATGTAATTGGAAATTTGTTGAATTGGGAAGTGAATTTTGAAATGAAAAATTTAGAGGTTGATTTGTGTTTTCAGTTTTACTTACGCTTCTATGCCAAGGCCGGGAATGCATTTATAGGCTCCTAAAACATCAATACCTTTTGTGTGAGGGCTTAACCGGGATGAAAGTGTCTCTGGGGCCTGAAGGACTGGCTTTCATCCTCGCAGAGAACACTGTCCTCCACACACTCCCACCATTGGATGATGGGCCATGCTCCCAGGACTAGCTTGCTTACTCTTTTCATTTAGAGAGGATGGTTCTGTTCTAGCCACTTCCCAATACTTTCCTCAGCGAAGGAGAATGCTGTGATTTCTCGTTATTTCTAGGCCATTGTACCTGCCATGTCCACTGACTGAACCGCCTTTCCCTGCTTGGTGGCCTGGTGGACTTCCATTCACTTTTACATGACAGCCTCAGCTCTTCCCATTGGAGGGGCTTTTCTTTCTTTTTCCAGGTAGACTATGTTCCTTTTTTTTTCTCTCTCTCTCCCTTCACTGTCACTGCCTTTCTCCATACCTTCACATTGCCTGGATTCAGGTTCTAGCTCTCCTCCACTTATTGAGATCCTGAGCAAGTTTCTCTCTCTCTGAGCCTCCAGTTCCTCCTCTGTAAAATGGGAATAATTATAGTTCCTGTCCCATAAAGTCATTATTACTATTACATGAGGTAACTCACGTTAGGACCTGGCACACCATTAAATGTCATCTACTACTGTAAATATACTATACGTATAATGTTCATAGGAGGTCTCATGATATATGCACATACTATGTGCACGTGACACATGTACTTTCTCATAAGCCAGTGATTCTTAACAGGGGGTCATTTGGGCCCCAAGGGGTCCTTTGGCAAGGTCTGGAGACATTTCGTTTGTCACTACTTGGGGCGGGTCAGGCCAGGGTTGCTACTAAACACTTAATAAAGCATAGGAAACACACACACCCGGGAGAATTATCAGAACCCAAAATGTCAACAGTGCGAAGGTTGGGAAACCCTAATATAAGCAGTGTATACTGAATCCTATTTCACAGGGCACAGTCACGTGTGCAGAAGGTGCTGTGACACCTCCAGGTATTATAGCCTGCTTAGAATAGCGTCTGGTCGTGTAGGGTCACAGGCAGTGATTGTGGCTCTCGATGTCTATCCACGCGTTAAAGGCAGGCTGGGAAGAACGCTGAATCCCAGGGAAACTGCCGGACAAAGAGCCACAGACTCTATCCATTTCACCCGCACGGCTGAATGGGGATATTATTCCCATCTTATGCAAAACCTAGATCAAGGTCACACAGCTAGGGATCAAGGGCGACCACCTACGAAGAGGAGCTGGGTGTTTATCTCGATCACGAAGGTATCCCTGCCCCGCCAGCCGTGCCCGCGGCTCCGTAAACGTGAAGCGATGGGGCGGGAGCAGGACCGGAGCCGGAGGCGGCCTCCCCCAGCCCACCGCCCACCTCGGCGGGGCCGGGATCCCTGCAACGGAGCCCCTACTCCTCCCCGGGCCTCAGAGAAGGGGGTTCCCTAGAGTCTCAGCGTCCCCGTCCGGCTGACACAGAGCAGCCCGGCCTAAAGCGAGAGCGAGCGGCATAACGCGGGTCCTCGGACACTTCGGGGACCCCGCGGAGCGAGAGCCCCGCGCCAGCAGCTGAGGTGGCTGCAGGCGAGGCCTGTAGGGTAGGCCAGCCTGGGCCGAGGCACAAACCCACCGACCGGCCCAGTGCGGGGGGCAGGGGGTGCCCGCAACGCCCACGCCGGCCCCCCCTTCCCAACCTCAGCGAGATCCGCTCCCGGGGGGCTCAGGGCTCAGGAGCTGCGCCGCCGGTCACGCGGCTTCCCCTCCGGCCAATCGGGGCGCGCGCCGGACCGCGCAGGCGCAACCCCTGCGGGTCGGCGACGGCGGCCGGGAGGCGGAAGCGGAGGTTGTGGCGGCTCCGGGCGTTTGTGTGAGGAGCTGCTGCGCCGAGGCGGCGGCCGCGGCGCGGAGGTGGTGGCGGCGCTGCCCGCCTCGGGGCGCCCGGCCTCTCAGCTCGACTCCCAGCCGCTCCTGAGCCCGCCGGGGCCCGCGCCGGCCCGCGCCTGCCCTATGAGTGTGTCACTGGTTGTCATCCGATTGGAGCTCGCCGAACACTCGCCCGTCCCCGCCGGCTTCGGCTTCAGCGCCGCGGGTAAGTCCGCCGCCTCGCCGCCCCCCCGCCCCCGCGTACCGGCGCCTGGGCCCCCGGGGGAACGTGTTCTCTCCCAAAGGACGGGCCTGGGGAAGGCCGCGGGCAGGGCTGCTGCCTCGGGAAGAAGCTGCGGGGTGAGGGGTGGGTTTCCTCTCCTCCCGCACGTCCTCAACGGGCCTTCCCCGGCGGCCTCGGTGGGACGCCCGCCCCGGTCTCTCCCCGGTCCCCGGTCCCGCCCCCCCACTGCCGCCCCCGGGACTCTGTTTACACCCGGCGCGTCGCCTCGCCGCCCCGCGTACAGCCCCGGGTTTTTTTTTTTTTTTTTTAAAT
>PVJN01020852.1:0-35419 GCA_004026805.1 Lasiurus borealis | reverse complement strand
GTATCACGAGGTGGGCCACAGAGATTCAGACCAAGAGCAGATTCGTAAGGGAAGGTTCCCTACTCCAAGATTCTCTGGGGAAAATGGCGAGAGAGAGAGAGAGAGAGAGAGAGAGAGAGAGAGAGAGAGAGAGAGAGTCCTAAGGGGAGGTGCCAACTTGCACTGGGCTAAAAAATTGCGAGGCTGATGCATCCTTCCACCATGCACGCCGCGTCAGCCCACCTCACTCTGCGCCCCGGCCTTTATTCTCTCCCTTGCTCGCTCCCGGTGAGCATCCGGGAAGCCCAGAGGAGCTGGCTCTCAAAAGCAGCGAAAAGGCGCCATAACTTTGAAAGGGGCCTTACAACTTAGGGACATAAAAGGAGTTTCTCTTACAGTGTGAATGATGAAACAATTCAACCAAGAAGCAGACGCTGTCAAGACTAGATTTTTTTAAAAAAAATCCAACGACAGGCTTTCTATAGGAGACGCACTTTATATTCAAAGATACAAATAGGTTGAAAGAAGAAGGGTGGAAAAGACGTGTTTTTCAAATAGCAACCAAAGGAAAGCTAGAGTGGCTAGAGTTGTATCAGACAAAGTAGATTTTAAAACAAAAAAAAATGTTACCAGAAATTAAAAGGGACATTTTATAATGACGGAAATGCCCATTCGTCAGGAAAATATAACAATTATAAACGTGTATGCACCTAAAAACAGAGCAACAAAACACATGAAACAAAAACTCAAATAAATAGAGAAACAGATAATTCAAAAATAATAGCTGGAGGCTCCAATACCTATCATGTTTAAATTTTTTTTTTCTAAATATATTTTATTGATTTTTCACAGAGAGGAAGGGAGAGGGATAGAAAGTCAGAAACATCTATGAGAGAGAGACATCAATCAGCCGCCTCCTGCACATCCCACAGTGGAGATGTGCCTGCAAGCAAGGTACATGCCTCCAACTGGAATCAAACCCGGGACCCCTCAGTCCGCAGGCCGACGCTCTATCCACTGAGCCAAACCGGTCTCGGCCCATATCATGTTTAGAACAACTAGGGAGAGCCCTAGTCAGTTTGGCTCAGTGGATAGAGCATCGGTCTGTGGATTCAAGGGTACCAGGTTCGATTCCAAGTCAAGGGCATGTACCTTGGTTATGGGCACATCCCCAGTAGGAGATGTTCAGGAGACAGCTGATCGATGTTCCTCTCTCATCAATGTTTCTAACTCTCTATCCCTCTCCCTTCCCTTCCCCTCTGTAAAAAAATCAATTATATATATATATGTGTGTGTGTGTGTGTGTATGTGTGTGTGTGTGTAAAAGAACAACTAGGAAGGAAATCAACCAGGAAATAGAAGGCTCAAACAATACTACAGAACCACCAGACGTAATGGTTGTCTATGAAACATTCTATCCAGCTACAGTAGAATACACATTCTTCTCAAAAGAAGAATCGATGTAAAAGGACTGAAGTAATGTGAGGAGTGTTCTCCGACTACAATGGAACGAAATTAGAAATCCATAGCAGATAGGTATTCGGGAAACTCACAAACTTGTAGAAATTAAACAACACGTCCCCTAACTAATTCACGGGTCAAAGAGGAAATCACAACGGACATTAGAAAAATACTTGGGAGATGAATGAAAATGGACCCCCAATCCATCCAAGCGGAGCTCAGAGAGACGTCTACAGCTGTAAATGCAGAAAGAAGGAAGGTTCCCTATGCATAACCTAGCCTTCACCTTCAGACACTGGAAAAGGGGAGCACAGTAGCCCTCACGCAGGGAGGAGGCCGGAAAATAACAAGCGCTGACGAGGATGTAGGAGAAACTGGAACCCGAACACGTGGCTGATGGGACTGTAAACGGACGTGCCACTCTGGCAAACAGTCTGGCAGGCCCTCCATTAAACATAGTGACCCTGTGACCCGGCAATTCCACTCTGAGTTATCTTCCAAAGTGAGTGAAATCCTGTCCACACAAAAACATGCACGTGAATGTTCACGGCAGCGTTGTTTACAATAGCCAAAGGGTGGAAACAGCTCCAAGGTCCATCAGCGATGAACAGATGGGGTATATCTGTTCATTGGAATATTTCTTGGCTATTACAAAAAGAAAAAGTACTGACACACAATACAACTTAGATAAACCATGAAACTACTCTGCTAAGTGAAAGAAGCCAGTCCCAGAAGACTATATATATATGGAATCTTATACATATATATACATACATATACATATATATATATATATATATATATATGTATATGTATGTATATATATGTATAAGATTCCACTTACAGGAAATATCCAGAATAGGAAAATCAGAATAGGAAAATTTAGAGAGACAGAAAGCGCATGAGTGGTTGTTCAGAGCAGGAGAGGACGAGGGATCGAAAGGGACAGTGAAAGGGCATGGAGTTTCTTTTTGAGGTGAGGAGGTGTTCTAAAATGGATTGTGCTGATGCTTGCACAGCTCCGGGAATATCCTAAAACCCACTGAGTTATACTCGTTAAATGGGTAACTGTATGCCATGTGAACTACCTACCAATAAAGCTGTTTTGGGGAAAAATAATATAGTGGGAGGAGAAAACCCTGGCAACTTGGAAATCTTTCCTCAGACTCCGCCGGTCCGTTTCAGCGGACCAACGTTATCATTCGATACTCACAACGGTCCAAATACCCATCACCTTTGTCAGCTTCTTCCTTCCATGTCCCTCCTCCCCACCCCACCCCCACCCCACCCTCCACACATAGCTTACTGTCTGAGTAAGAGGATAAACACTGGGGCAAGAGGCAGAGTCTTCCCAAAGGTGGAAGGTGAGTGTTAGAAAGCAGCGGGACATCAGACAAGCAGAGACGTCCACCAAACGGTGGGAAATTCAGGGCTGAAGCAATGAAGGATGGGGCAGGAGGAGGGGTGGGCAGACGAGAGGGCTCCCGGGGGTCTCGGTGCCCAGATGATACCCTGACTGCCGGGCCGAGGGCCGGGCCAGGCCACTCCCTTACCGACAGGGGCCAGCTGATGCAGGTGAGCACGCGGTAGAGGCGGAAGAGGTGGACCAGGTAGAAGACGAGGATCATGATCAAGTTGCAGATGGTGACCACTTCGAAGTATCTGTAAGCGCTCTGGCTGAGCCACGGGGAGCTCCTCACGCAGATGAAGGCGATCAGCAGGCTGACCTGAGACAGAAGCACAGACACACCTCAGAGAAAGGCCACCGGGACAGGCGCCGGGAACAAACAGCGGCAGAAACACGGACAACAACGGAAAACCGAGGACCTGCTGCAATGCAGGTGTTTTCCTATAAAGAGGTTGGACGGGTACAATTTCCTGTAGTTCCAGCCTTTAAACTCTCTCTTTGTTGTTGTTAATCCTCACCGGAGGAGATTTTTCCTTTTTTTTTTTTCCCCAAGAGAGTGGGAGGGAGAGAGAAACATCAATGTGAGACGCATCGATTGGTTGCCTTTCAGATGTGCCCCAACCAGGACCAAGGATTGAGCCTGCAACAGAGGTACATGCCCTTGACCGGAATCAAATCTGGGACGCTTAATCCACAGGCAAGCTGACGCTCTATCCACTGAGCCAAACCAATAAGGACTAAACTCTTTTTTTAAAAAGATTTTATTGCCGAAATCGATTGGGCTCAGTGGATAGAACATCGGCCTGTGGACTGAAAGTTCCCAGGTTCGATTCCAGTCAAGGGCATGTACATTGGTTGTGGGCACATCCCCAGCAGGGGCTGAGTAGGAGGCAGCTGATCGATGTCTCTCTATCATTGATGTTTCTCTCTATCCCTCTCCTTTCCTCTCTGTAAAAAAATCAATAAAATATATATTTTTTTAAAAAAATTTTTATTGTTTTTTAAAAATATATTTTTATTGATTTCAGAGAAGGGAGAGGGGGAGAGAGAAACATAAATGATGAGCGAGAATCATTGATCTGCTGCCTTTTGCACACCTCACACTGGGGATCGAGCCCGCAACCCGGGCCTGTGCCTTTGACCGAAATCAAACCCCGAACCCTTCAGTTCGCAGACCCCATCCACTGAGCCAAACTGGCCAGGGCAGGGTCTGTTTTAAAAGGACAGCGTTTAGGACACAATTTATTTTATGTTGCCCTTCCCTACAGAACGGTGATTCTCAAAGGGTGTGTGGGTGGGGTGTTGGGGGTGTGGGGAGCGGGTTGTGACCTTTGGCGATGTCTGAGACATTTTGGGGGTCACCCCTGTGGTGGGAGTGCTACTGGCATCGCATGGTAAGGTATGGGTGCTGCTAACCAGCCCCCAACGCACAGGAAGGTCGGTCCCCGGTCTCCTGGGTGGCCCAGGCTGCTGTGCCGCTGTGGGAGATGGGAGCCTGCAGAGAGAATCAAACCCCAAAAGCGGGTCTGAGGCTGGTAAAGCGGTCCAGGCTAAACCCGCGTGCTTTCTGACGCCCCTCGTTCCTAGCACGCTCCCCAGCCCCTGGGAACAGGCCCCGCAGCCAGGAGGGCCGCCTGGGCTTTGCGGCCCTCGGTGCCACGAACAGGCTCCGCTCACCAGGTCAAAGCCGAAGAGTGTGGCCCGCGAGCAGGGCCCCTCCACACTGGCCTCGTTCCCTCGGCCAATGAGGAACGGATTTTCATGTTCTCGGTTCCTCTCCAGGCGGCCAGCTGGCCGTGGCAAGAGGATGATTCACACCTTGAGGCTGTTTCAAGGCCGAGGGGAGGCTTGCCTGCCTCCGGAGCCTGCGTGCTGGCCAGTGCTGGGCTGTGTGAGTCCCCACACCCAGATCTCAGTCCTACACCGACCTCCTCCCTGGGGGCTGGGGCGGTTTTGAATAAGGCCCCCCTGAAATAATGCACCCAACCCAGGAGCAGGCAGTGCGCTCCGGGGAGGAAGCAGTTCTGCACCGAATTTAAGGCAAAGGTTAGAATAATTCTTACAACCTTTCATCTGTGGCAGTAGCTCTTTCTTGTGGTAATACAGAGATGTGTGGGGTTTCCCAGTGGCCAAAAGGGGCCGCCGGGGCAGGTCTCCCCCGAGCTCTCCCAGGCTGAGAGCACATCGCTGCTCCATCCCAGCCCCTCAACCCTCCCTGGGCCATTCGCTGTGTGAACCGAGACTTCCCTGAACCCTGTCCATTGGGCCTGACCACCACGCCCTCTGCTTTAGGCAGGCCCAATTCTGGAAAGTCTCATGTAGACAGCAGAGGGGGTGCCATAGGCAAGCTGCTGAAAGCTTCCTTTTCGCCCACAGCTTCTCCCAACCCTAGTGTGTGTGTGTGTGTGTGTGTGTGTGTGTGTGTGTGTGTATTTAATTGATTTTTTACAGAGAGGAAGGGAGAGGGATAGAAAACCAGAAACACCCATGAGATAGAGACATCGATCAGCCGCCTCCTGCACGCCCCCCGCTGGGGACGTGCCTGCAACCAAGTATATGCCCTTGACCGGAATTGAACCAGAGACCCTTCAAGTCAACAGGCCGACGCTCTATCCCTGAGTCAAACCGGTTAGGACTCTTCAAGGTTTTGTTGGTAATCCTCACCCGAGAATACTTTCCCCATTGATTTTTTTTTAAGAGAGAGTGAGAGGGGAGAGGGGAGAGGAAGCACCGAGGCGAGAGACACACACACATACTGGTTGCCTCCCATACATGCCTGGCCGGGCCGGGGAACGAACCTGCCACCCAGGGACATACCCTTGACTGGGTACTGAACCCCAGACCCTTCTGTGCTCCGGCCGACACTCTAACCACTGAACCATACAAGCTAGGGCTCATCGAAGTTTATTCTTCTATACTGAACTGTCACGAGCACTGGAAATAAAACATCTAACATAAATGCCCACTAAAAGCAATGTGGCAAGGACCCTCAGTCTCACAAACCAGCCCAATCACCTCAGATTAGACACCAGCCCCCTTTGCTCCAAACTGTGTCCCTTCTGACTCCATCCGGTGGGAAGAGACGCCTTTTGTGACAGGAGCGGTGGGTTTCCATGTCACAGGAGGTGAGGGAGGCCGACATCGCCCGAGAGACACACTGTCCCCTGAGGAATTCGGGAACTCAGACCAGCCAGTCCGAGCTCCGCTGCCAGGCGCCAGACAGCTGGGCCAGGTCCCCCAAACCCCCCGCAAGGCCATAGTGAAGACTTCGAATGGAGGTGACTCGACAAGCAGCCGGTGCAGAGGGCACCTCGGCCCTCCCTCGTCTCCTGCGACAGCTGCCTCTTGCGCCAGCGGGGCCGAGAGGGACCCCCAGGGCCTGGAGCTGAGAGATCCGGAGCCACAGGCTCACGTCACCCCTTGAGTAGAAAAGGTTCCATCACAGAGCCTCGGGTCATGATCCGCGCGTCCTACTGTGGTTCTCTCGTGCGCCCGTTCTGAACTGGGGTTTCTCCTGTCAGTCTAATCCAGTGATCGGCAAACTGCGGCTCACGAGCCACATGCGGTTCTTTGGCCCCTTGAGTTTTTTTTTAGCAAAGGCCAGCTTAGGAGTACCCTCATTAAGTTAATGACAATGTACCTACTTATATAGTTTAAGTTTGTTTTTTAAAAAAATATATTTTATTGCTTTTTCACAGAGAGAAAGGGAGAGGGATAGAAAGTTAGAAACATTGATGAGAGAGAGATATCGATCAGCCACCTCCTGCACGCCCCTTACTGGGGATGTGCCCGCAACCAATGTATGTGCCCTAGACCGGAATTGAACCTGGGACCTTTCAGTCTGCAGGCCGACGCTCTATCCACTGAGCCAAACCGGTTTCAGCTATATAGTTTAAGTTTAAAAAATGTGGCTCTCAAAAGAAATTTCCATCGTTGTCCTGTTGATATTTGGCTGTGTTGACTAAGGAGTCTGCTGACCACTGCTCTAATCTCGTGCCAATGTTACTGTTTTATGACCGGCCCATCCATCAGATCTAAGTAAGAGTAGAGGGGGGCTTTCCCCCTTCCCTGACTCCCCGAAGGAAGAAGTGTAATTTAGAAGGCTAGCTGGACAACTTTTGGAGAAGACTCAAGAGGTACGTTCTGGAGATGCCTTTTCTGGCAGCAGAGGCCTGAGGGGGGACTCGGGGGCCCTGCCACCTGCCCCCTGTGCCTGAGCAGGCCTGACCCCTCCAGGCCCCTGCTCAGTCTGGTCCACTGAGCATGCCTGTGTCTGGCTGCAGCTGGCACCAGATAGATATGTTTTAAGAGACCTGGGCTGGATTCTGGCAGGTCACCTGACCCCACTGTCTCCCAGAGTTTTTATTGACCTTGGAATACTGTGTCAGTGAGACAGGCAGGCAGAGGGGAAGTAACAAATGAAAGGCAACATCAAAAAGTCTCAGGCCAGCTGAAACCGGTGTGGCTCAGTGGATAGGGCATCGGCCTGCGGACTGAGGGGTCCCAGGTTCGATTCCGGTCAAGGGCATGTACCTTAGTTGCAACACAACCCCAGTAGAAGGTGTGCAGGAGGCAGCTGATCGATGTCTCTCTCATTGATGTTTCTAACTCTCTATCCCTCTCCCTTCCTCTCTGCAAAAAATCAATAAAATATATTAAAATAATAATAATAATAAAAAGTCTCAGGCCTGCCCTGGCCGGTGTGGCTCCGTGGTCGCACCAAAGGGTCTCGGGTTTGATTCCCCGCCAAGGGATGGAACCTGGGTTGCAGGTTCCATCCCTGGCCCAGTCAGGTGCGTGTGGGAGGCAACCAACTGATGTGTCTCTCTCGCATCAATGTTTCTCTCTCCCTCTCTCCATGGAAAACACATCCTCGGGTGAGTATTAAAGAAACAAAAAAGGCTCAGGCCTCCCGAAACCGGTTTGGCTCAGTGGATAGAGCGTCGGCCTGCGGACTGAAGGGTCCCAGGTTCGATTCCGGTCAGGGGCATATACCCTGGTTGCGGGCACATCCCCAGTAAAGGGTGTGCAGGAGGCAGCTGATCGATGTCTCTCTCTCATCGATGTTTCTAACTCTCTATCCTTCTCCCTTCCTCTCTGTAAAAAAGATCAATAAAATATATTAAAAAAAAAAAAAAAAGGCTCAGGCCCAACTCCAGAGGCCTTTCTGAAAAAGCCCAGGAGACGAAAGCCAGGTGTGTTCAGACGTCAGAGACGCGAAAGATGAGACTTGGTTCAGCGGCGAAAGCAGGCCCGGCAGGGACTTTGCCTGGCGGTGTGCAGGCAGGAAGAGGCATTCACACTGTCTGACCTTTGGCTGATTCTGCCCTGGGGTGTAGGTAAATTTACCCCTGCCTTCCTGGTAAAGCCCCCACTAGTCATCAGCAGGAAACAGTCCTGGTGCCACCTCACCAACACCCACGGGGAGAGAACCTCACCGGGCTTACTTCCTCTGCGCCCGTCTCACTCAGCAACATCAGACTTCTGCTGCCCAGGCTTCTCCCCCCCCTCTCACACCCAGCACACAGTTCTGTTCTGTGTTCAAATATACAAACGCCACGAAAAATCCCTGGGAGGCCCTAGCGGGCACGGCTCAGTGGACAGAGCGTCGGCCTGCAGATGGAAGGGTCCCGGGTTCGATTCCAGTCAGGGCACCTGCCCGGGTTGCAGCTTGATCCCCAGTGAGGGAGGGCCCAGTGAGGGGTGAGCAAGAGGCAGCTGATGCATGATTCTCTCTCATCATTGATGTTTCTATCTCTCTTCCCCTCTACTTCCTCTCTGAAAGCAATAAAAGTCTATTAAAAAGAAAGGAAACCCAAGGGAGGGGGAATAACCTAGGGGACATTATAGGGGCCTCGAGTCTAGGCCTCAAGCAGCCGGGTAAGGTACTGGTTTCCGAACGGAACCAAAGGCACCTGCAGGAAACAAAAAAAAAACCACACCAGAGCCTGTGTGTGTCCGTGCTGGGAATATTTCTGGAAGGCCACGGAAGAAGCTGCGAACAGTGGCTGCTTCTGGGGAGGAGAATTAATTATTTAGCAGTTTAGAAAATGCGTTTATTTTGCTCTCCTGTGTTATAAAGATCACAGATTAAGTTGTAACAGAGCATGTTTTAAGGACCTGTCTCGGGGATTTTTCATGGCACATATATGCAGACCTACCCTCTTCTCTTGATTGGCTGCAGCTTTATGCGACCCAGGGTGTGTGAGCCTTAGCACTGGTGGCATTTGGGCCCGTCTTATAGGACTCTGAACAGCCAGGAGCGACAACCGACAATGTGTCCGGACATTTTCAAAGGTCCTCTGGGTGAGAACCACTGCTGCAGACAGCCTTTTGTTAACGGGCGTTATCCTATCCCCAGTTTCTGACAAATACAATTTCGCTAATGTATTCTTGGACATACTTCTTTGTATGTATCAGCACTTCTAGAGGATCCCTGGAAGTGAAATTACTGGGTGAAAGCATTTTTACACTGAAGGTTTTGATTTGCCCTGGCCGGTTTGGCTCAGTGGATAGAGCGTTGGCTTGCGTACTGAAAGGTCCGGGTTTGATTCTGGTCAAGGGCACATGCCTGGGGTTGTGGGCTTGATCTCCAGTGGGGGACTTGCAGGAGGCAGCTGATCCACCATGATTCTCTCTTATCATGGATGTTTCTATCTTTGTCTCCCTCTTTCTTCCTCTCTGAAATCAATACAAAATATATCAAACAACTTTTTAAAAACATATTTTATTGATTTTTTTTACAGAGAGAAAGGAAGAGAGCGTTAGAAGCATCAATGAGAGAGAAACATCGGTCAGCTGCCTCCTGCACACCCCCTACTGGGGATGTGTCCGCAAACAAGGTACATGCCCTTGACCAGAATCAAACCCAGAACCCTTCCGACACTCTATCCACTGAGCCAAACCGGTCAGGGCAAAAAAAAAAGAAAAAGATTTTGATGTTTGCGGCCAAAAGGCTATCCAAAGAAGATATGAGTTTATCCGCATAGGAAATCGTGCCAACACAGATCACCATCAGCGTCACGGAGCCGTGGCAGAGGATGGCACGATTCATTCGCCCGATGTGGAACTGAGTACCTACTATGTGCAGGGCCTGCTGCGGGGAGCAGAGTAAGAGTGAAACCCATGGGATGGGGTCTCTGTACTCGCCGAGCTTGCATTCGAGTTGGGGAGAGAGGAGAGAACAAGTTAACCAACACATACGTCGCCAGGCCCCGACGGCCAAGCCAGGGTTTTGCGCAGATGTTCCCGGGCCAGGAGGTAGCCTGGGTCTTCTGCGAATCAGGCATTTCACGGAAGCCAGTCTCTCAGCGAAGTCTGTTCTCCTCGATGATGTTCTGTAGGACTGTATTCCTGAGACCTATGTCGTTTTATGTCACCCCAATACATTCAATTTTTTTAAGTTTGTTTTTCTGAGGGCATGTGCCTGAGATTCATTTCAGACCCTCTAAAATATCCATTTTAGCCAAAACCGGTTTGGCTCAGTGGATAGAGCATTGGTCTGTGGACTGAAGGGTCCCAGGTTCGATTCCGGTCAGGGGCATGTACCTTGGTTGCGGGCACATCCCCAGTGGGGAATATGCAGGAGGCAGCTGATCGATGTTTCTCTTTCATCGATGTTTTTAGCTCTCTATCCTTCTCCCTTCTTCTCTGTAAAAAAATCAATAAAATATATTTAAAAAAATATCTACTTTATTTGTCTGCTTGCTTATTTATTTGTTTGTTTATTTTAACCCTCACCCGAGGATATTTTTCCATGGATGTTTCAAAGAGAGTGGAAGAGCGGGGGAGAGACAGAAAGAGAGAAACATCGATGTGAGACATGGATTGGCTGCCTCCTGCATGCCGCAATCAGGACTAGGAACTGTGCCTGCAGCGAGGCACGCACCCTTGACGGAAATCAAACCTGGGACCCTTTCGTCCGCAGGCTGATGCTCTATCCACTGAGCCCAACCGGCGAGGGCCGTGGTGCGGTAATCTGATCTGCAGCCACGGTGTCTGGAGCAGGCACCGAAGCAAAGAGAAGGTGCCACCGGCTCTGTTTTGAAAGCAGCACGTGAACTGTTCCGGGTTTCATGTTTTCCTTCTTTGCACCAGGAGGCTGAGTTCTGTCCAGAGGGCAGCGATGAGCCCGGTGAGAGAGAGAGACACATCTGGGGCCGCACCTGGGCCTCTGTCTTAGAAAGGTGCCCTCGCAGACATGCACTTGGGGCAGGCTCGGTGGAAAGGCAGCCGCGGCCTCTGGGAACGCCGTGACTGACTATTCACAACAGAAACCCGAAACCTGCTGTGGTGGCGGTGACCTGAGAACCCCGCCTCCACCCTGCACCACCGAGTGGGTGCTCTGCTGGACTCCTTGGCAGACGGGAGGCACTCGCTGAGGGCGCCGAAACTGCTGCTTTATTTTTATTTTTATTTTTTAAAATATATTTTATTGATTTTTTTACAGAGAGGAAGGGAGAGAGATAGAGAGTTAGGAACATCGATGAGAGAGAAACATCCATCAGCTGCCTCCTGCACGCCCCCCACTGGGGATGTGCCCACAACCAAGGTACATGCCCCTTGACCGGAATCGAACCTGGGACCTTTCAGTCCACAGGCCGACACTCTATCCACTGAGCCAAACCGGTCTCGGCTATTTTCATTTTTAAAAATATATCTTATTGATTTTTTTACGGAGAGGAACGGAGAGGGATAGAGAGTTAGGAACATCGATGAGAGAGAAACATCCATCAGCTGCCTACTGCATATCCCCTACTGGGAATGTGCCCTTGATCAGAATCGAACCCAGGACCCCCCGGTCCACAGGCCGATGCTCTATCCACTGAGCCAAACTGGTTTCGGCTATTCAGTGATTATTTATTGAGCACCAGCCGTGTCCTCAGTCCTGTGCTGAAGACTAGCGACAGACGGCGATGTTGGTTTCCGTTTTGCCAAAGACAACCCTAAGGAAACCTGGAGGCGTGAAAGGTAGTGATGCTGCTCAGGACTCCGGCCACTGTCCTGGGGAAATCGATAGAAGGAGAAGCTGTAGGGCCAGTCTCAGCGGACGGCGTGGCATGCAGCCCTGGGCACTTGCCAGAAGCCATCACCTGTTGCCTTTGAGAATGTGGCTGTGGGAGGCCTTGATTAGAAGCCCAGGCAGCATAATGCCACGTCAGTGCCAGGCTGGGGAAGAAGCAATCAGGCAGGGATAAAAAATGACAAAGCAAGCACACAAGAGCCATGAAGGGTTTGTAAGCATGTGTCACTAATGAAAACCCACAGTGGTGAACGAATGCATGCTTGCCGTATGGTACCAGTGAGGCATCAAGAAGGAAATCTGATGGCTGACCAAAGTTTGGCCTCCAATCAGAATAAGTGAGGATGGAGAGGAAACCAAGATGGCGGCCTAGGTGAACACCTATACTGCTGCCTCACACAACAATTTCAAAACTACAACTAAAAGAACGGACACCATCCAGAACCACAGGAAAGCTGGCTGAGTGGAAATTCTACAACTAGAGGGAAAGAGAGGGGCTCACGGAGACTCTGAGGAGCTGGAAAAAGCTGAGGTATGAAGACACACATGTGACGCTTAGTATGTATGCAACTGTCTCAAGTGGAAGGACTGGAAGTGGGCTGGGTCCTTGGCGAGCTTATGGATAAATAAAATATCAGTATATTGAATCCAACAATATGTAAAAAATGCAAATGCACAAGTAACTAGATTTTATTCCAGGAACACACTTCAGCATCAATGAATGCACCATATTAACACACCAAAGGAGAAAAATCAAATATCCAATGGATGCAGAAAAAGTGTTTGACAAAATTCAACACCCATTCAGGAGAAAAACTTTCAGTACACCAGGATAGCAGGGGGCATCCTTAACCTGAGAAAGGGCACCTACAAAACAAATCTCCAGCGAGCATCACATTTGTAGTGAATCTGCAAATTTCCTCTGAGACAGGAAACAAAGAAAGGATGTCCTCTCTGATTCAACATATTCTTAGAAGTTGCAATAAGGTAAGAAAAAGAAATAAAAGGCAGATAGACTGAAAAGGAAGAAACAAAACATTTTTACTTGTAGACGACATAATGACCTATGAAGAAAATCTCAAAGAATCTACAGAAATAGATTCGAGGATTAATAAATGAGTTCAATAACTGCAAGATCAATGTACCGAAATCAACTGCATTTCCATGTAAGCAATATACCAAAATTAAATAATGGAAATAGATAGGACTGTTTACAGTAACTGCCATAAAACAGGGAGCTATTTTTTAGGTTTAAACCTAATTATTAGTTTTAAATGCTGGAAACTACATGATCCTGGTGAAAGAAATTGAAGAAGAGCTACATAAAAGGAGAGGTATAGCCGAAACTGGTTTGGCTCAGTGGATAGAGCGTCAGCCTGTGGACTGAAGGATCCCAGGTTCAATTCCGGTCAAGGGCATGTATTCTGGTTGCGGGCACATCCCCAATGTGGGGCATGCAGGAGGGTGCTGATCGATGTCTCTCTCTCATCAATGTTTCTCTCCCTTCCTCTCTGTAAAACATCAATAAAATATATTTAAAAAAAAAAAAGGAGAGGTATAACATGTTCATGGATTGAAAGATGCAATATTGTCAACTTGTCAATTCACCTCTAATTGATATACAGATTCAACATAATCCCATTCAAATCCCTGCAGGCCTTTTAAAAATATATATATTTTATTGATTTTTTTACAGAGAGGAAGGGAGAGGGATAGACAGAAACATTGATGAGAGAGAGACATCCATCAGCTGCCTCCTGCACACCTCTCACCGGAGATGTGCCCGCAACCAAGATACGTACCCTTGACCAGAATCAAACTTGGGACCCTTCAGGCTTTTGGGTAGATAAAACGAACCCTAAAATTTATATGGGAAGGCAAAGGGGCTATGCGGTGAGGACAGGGGTTGACTACACAGTGAGAGCCCAGGGGGTTTGGGGGGTGAGAGGCTGTTCTGTTGGACACCGTGTCGATGGACACGTGATTCTATGCTTTGTTCACAAGGTACAGAACTGTCATCAACCGGCTGCTGGCACTAGTTGTGACACTGATTGTGGTGATGGTGGCGCCTATTCTGTGAATGTGTTCAAAAGCACTGGACCGGATACTTTAAAGGGGATGAACTGTATGGTATGTGACTTACATCACAACAAAGCTGTTGCCAAGAAACACCTTTTTTAAAACTCCCGAAAAACTTAAAAAAAAAAAGAAAAAGACATCTGCTGAGAGATGGTCTGATGACACTGTCAAACCACAGAGTGAGAGGTCACAGAGATAAGATAAAGAGCAACCTTCAGGATACTACGTAAAAACCTCACCGTGGCATTTCCACCGGGATTTTTTCAGAGCTCAGCCTTTCTCTGCCCCCAAATGTTTTGGTACCAAAACCTTTCAGAAAAGCCCCTGATATAGGAATAGCACAGCCCCCCAAAAAACTCACAGTTCATCCACATTAATGCCCAGGCTTTTGGGAACTCATATGCTGATCCTGTATGTCTGAGCGTATATAGGGTGGGGTTAAAATAGATTCACAGCTGTGAGTACGTGAAACACAAGAGTTCATTTTTGTGTCACTACTTATTAATTATTGTATTATTTTTCCATACAAAGAACTAGAAACCTACTTTTGCCCCACCCTGTATCTATAACGACTAGAACAGTGATGTTGAAAATTTCCCTCCCTACTTTACTGGAGATAAATTTGAGACCAAGAAAAGGAACATGATTTATCCAGGGTGACTCAGCTGATGGGTAGCAGAGGCAAGAGACACTCCTCGAGACCTCTCTGCTTGGTCAAAAACTATGAGCCTGGCACATACTACGTGCTCTACACTTGATAGTGGAATGGAAACGAAAATGTCTGCAGTCCCCTAAACGATGGAGGGTTCCCTCCTCATTCAGACACTGACCTGTGCCAATCTAACATTCCAATCAAAAGGACCAGCGCAGACTCATAGAAATAAGATGGGGGTATGCGAAGGGGGAAGGAGGATGAAGACCTTGTAGGCAATACAACTACAATAAATATTAAGAAGTTCAGTTGATGCCCTGACCGATTTGGCTCAGCGGATAGAGCGTCGGCCTGTGGACTGAAGGGTCCCAGATTCGATTCCGGCCAAGGGCATGTACCTTGGTTGCAGGCACATCGGAGAATGTGCAGGAGGCAGCTGATCGATGTTTCTCTCTCATCAATCCCTCTCCCTTCCTCTCTATAAAAAAAATCAATAAAATATTGAAAAAAAAAAAAGTTCAGCTGACGTCTGAGGAAAATGTTAAAGACTCTAGGCCCTTTCCACGAAGATTCCTGCAACAGTCTTCCTTCCCTTGGCTGCCGGCCCGTTTTCCTCTGGCACCAGGGACCCAGGCCTTTGCTCTGGCCACAGCGGAGAAGCCAAAGCTCTTCAGTCTTCTTCAGCCTTTAATCTTAGCTCCACGCCTGCATCAGCAAACCCACCCACCATTTTAATTGGGTTAATTTGCATACTTGCTCCTGTGGGCATCATGGAGAGGTATGGTCAATGTGCATATTTCTCTTTTATTATTAGTGTAGATGAGAGCTCTCACTAGGACACCGAAAGGAGGTAACTTTATAAGGGCGGGATTAGGCTGAGGACACCTTAACACCATGAAAATAAAGATAAGCAGACATCAGGCATCACCCGCTGGAAATGGCCTTGCAACAAATGATCAAAACAAATCCGAACTTCATGAGCCTCGAGATCTAATTGCCAACCTGCAGGAAACACAGGGGGCTGAAGAGCCAGCTGATGACACCACGGGGATGCACTCCCACATCTGCTCAGTGGGAAGGAGCCACAGGGACAAATGATCAAATTTATTCAAGAAATAAACTGTGAAGAAAAAGAGAGGAGGGAGAGGGAACCCGAAGATTAAGAGACTTGAGAAATGTATGAATGAAATTCAATTCAAAACTGAGAACTGCTCTGAATGAAAGAACTGGCACTACAATGGGAGTTATGAGGGAACACAACCAAATTTCTTTTAATAGTTTATTATTATTATCCTATCTAATAAAAGAGTAATATGCAAAGCAACCATCACTCTGCTACACTCACAAGCCATGCCCACCAGCCAATCAGGAGCGAGTATGCAAATTAACACAACCAAGCTGGCTGCGAGCAGGTGGCTTGGGTTGCCCCCAGTAATGGAGGAAATCAAGCTTTCCACACACCTTGGCCAGCCCAGGCTTCCATTCAAGACTACAAAGTTTCAATTATAGAAGATAAATAAATCCCAACAAAAAATGGCTGCAGCCACAGAGCAAGCAGGAGTCTTGGCTCTGCTCAAGGCTACAAAGTTTCAATTGTAGAAGATAAATAAATCCCAGATCCCAGGGTCTCTGCTTGGGTTACTGGGGGGTGTGGCCAGCCAGCAAACCACCAAAGGCCCCTTACCCAGGCCGCACCACACCCCAAGAGAATACCCATCCTGATCTGGGATACCCTTCAAGGGCAAATCAGCTGGCCCCCACCCATGCACCAGGCCTCTATCCTATCTAATAAAAGAGTAATATGCAGATTAATATCATTGCAACTCAAGCATGTGCTTGCTCTTGATCAGAATCAAACCTGAGACCCTTTAGTCTGCAGGCTGATGCTCTATCTACTGAACCAAACCAGCTACCCTTGAGCGGAGGTCAGGGCCAGCTAGGATAGATGGGAAGCGTGGCTTCCTCCATTGCTGGGGGCAACCCAAGCCTCCTACTCGTTCCAGCTTCGTGGCCACTGCCATCTTAGTTAGGTTAATTTGCATACTCGCTCTGATTGGCTGGTAGGCATAGTGGAGGTATGGTCAATTTGCATGTTTCTCTTTTATTAGATAGATTATTCATATAATTAAGTCTGAATGACCTCTTCAATAATCATAAAATAAAGATGCTAAATGGTGAAAGATTTGTGATCATATTAGAAGTATTTCCTTCCTTCCTTCCCTCTTTCCCTTAGCAGTACCTTAAACAATGGTACCTCAGAGGTGATGAAACACACCTGTTTACTGTCCAGATTTTCAGTCCACAGGGGAGAGTCCGGACCTGCCTCATTCACCACTGTACCCCCAGCAGCTGGCACAGGGCTGGGACAGAGAAGGCACTAAATAAATAAATATCTGGCGAAGTGACTTAAAAGCCATGGCCAGGCAAAGAGACATGACTAAGACCCTCCGAAGCGTTAGTTCCTGAGCCAGAAATAAGAAATCCAAAAGTGAGCTGGCCCCGTCTGGCGCTGGATTCTTTTAGCCTTTTTAATCCAATACAGGGATGCCTCTATTCAGTGTTCTCGTGTTGTTTGAAATGAGGAACCCTGTCCTGACAGCTTGACAGCCTGACCGACGTCTCTCCTCCCTCGACCTGCCTGTTTACCTTGGCGTAGGAACCCATGTTTTGACGGTGTGAGTCAGTGGAAACCTGTTCGCTCAACCGGACAAAAAGGGAAGGTGCTCGGGCCGGCAGCCAGTGCAGAAACCGCACCTTTGTCAGAAACCCCAGTTGGGGCTGAACCTAGTTTGGCTCAGTGGATAGAGCGTCGGCCTGTAGACTGAAAGGTCCCAGGTTCGATTCCGGTCAAGGGCAGGTACCTTGGTTGCGGGCACATCCCCAGTTGGGGGCATGAGGGAGGCAGCCAATCGATGTTTCTCTCTTATTGATGTTTCTAACTCTCTATCCCTCTCCCTTCCTCTCTGTAAAAAACCAATAAAATAAAAAAATAAAAATAAACAACAAAAGAAACTCCAGTTGGGCATCCTACCTTCTCCTTGCTGGGGGGCCCACCTGCCCTGATGCTCGCCGCTCCCCAGCCCGCAGGCCTGAAGTGACTGATGTGCCTCAGGCCCCGGAGCACATTCTGGGCCTGGCAAGGGGGGCCCTTCCCCAGCGGGGCCCACACAGCACCCCAGCAGGCACCTCCAACGCAGTCTTCTGAGGAAGATCCAAGTTGGCCAAGCACTTCACCCAGGTTGACTTCTTTGAAAGGAATGCTGTTACCCGAGGCTTTGGCAAAGAAAATAGGCTTTCATTCATGCTTAAAAAAAAGATGATGTGTGCCTTTTAAAAAATGTTTTTATTGATTTTATTTGTCTTTTAAAAATATTTTTATTGCCTTCAGAGAGGAAGGGAACATCAGTGATGAGAGAGAATCATTGATTGGCTTCCCTTTGCATGTCCTCCATCAAGGATCGAGCCCCAAACCCGGGCATGTGCCCTTGACTGGAATCAAACCTGGGACCGTTCAGCCCATAGGCCGAAGCTCTATCCGCTGAGCCAAACCAGCTAGGGCTGTTTTTTATTCATTTTAAAGAGGATGGGAGAGGGAAAGAAACGTCAATTGACTGCCTCCTGCACGCCCCCTCCTGGGGATGGAGCCTACAACTGGGCGTGTGCTCTGACCAGGAGTCGGACCAGTGACCTTTCGGTTCATGGGCCAACAAGCACCTGAGCCACTCCAGCTGGGCTAGGAGTGCCTTCTGTGTCCCAGGTACCCCCTTAGGAACCAGGCACCCTGTGACCAAAATAGAGAAAGGTCCTGGTGGTGAAGACCACCACAGAGGAGTAACAAAGCAGTGAACTAGGGGGCTTCCGCTGGAGAAGGGCTGTGAAGAAGTCAGAGCGGGCCACCGGGATGGCATGTGGGGTGGGGTCAGGGTGGAGCGAGGAGGAGGGGCGTCGGGGAAGGCCCTCAGACCCGGGTTTGATTCTGTTTCCTGATCTTTAAATATAAAAGAGAAGGCCTTGGAGTCCTCTGCCTACCGCTGACAGAAGAAGAGTAGAGAATCCTGCCTCTGAGAAGCCTCAGGCAGGAAGTGGCCTATCACCTCCACAGTCATTCCACTGGTGAGCGCCAGTCAGCCGCACGGCCTCACTTATTAAATAAATACCAAGTCTGTCTGCACCTCGGGCACCAGAAACCAGCCCACATCGTGGAAGAGGGAGCATGAGTTTGGGGGCAACAGCTAAATCTGTTGACCCCACCCAGCAACATCTGGCTACATAATGATTGTGAATTCTCAGGCTTGACAAAAAAAGATGAAAAATAATCATCCCTAGCCGAAACCAGTTTGGCTCAGTGGATAGAGCGTCAGCCTACGGACTGAAGGGTCCCGGGTTCGATTCCGGTCAAGGGCATGTACCTTGGTTGCGGGAACGTCCCCAGTAGGGGACATGCAGGAGGCGGCTGATCGATGTCTCTCTCTCATCGATGTTTCTAACTCTCTATCCCTTTCCCTTCCTCTCTGTAAAAAATCAATAAAATATATTTAAAAATATAATAATCATCATCCCTAAATCATAGGGGCTGCTCGCTGTGAGTGTTCAATGAGGTAATTCCCGTCAAGCTCACCGAAGAGGACTGGGTAGGTGGAAAGGCCTTCATAATGTTTAGCCATTGTCCCAAGACATGCTGTGAAGTTCAACTTGAATTCTTAACTAACGTCAGACAGGAAGTTAGCAAAAGGGACTGTTGTGAACCCAAAAGCACTAACACATTGAGACAAGGTGAGCCACGATCCAGACACGTCGCCTGTGGCCTCCACGGCAGCTGCCATAGGCTGAGGATCAGAAGGGTCCTCCAGACTCACCTTAACGTCCGACCTGGGGCTGCTCTGGCCTGGACTCTTCTCAAATGTCAAGGTCATGAAGGACACGAGAGACGCAGAAGCTGTTCCAGATTGGAAGAGTTTAAAGAGACAGGACAACGGAACGTGTGGCCTAATTGGTCCTAGACCAGAGAAAGGACATCAGTGGGTCCACCGGTGAAATGGGAATACATAAGGCTGGGAGTTAGAGAACAGCCCCGGTGTCACTGATTTCCTGAGTTAACGACCCGTACTGGGGGTGCGTCCGAGAGGGCCCCTCTTAGGAAAGCACATTGAAGTGGTTCACAGAGAAAAAGAAGGCGTATATACGTGGAAAAGGGAACAACAAATGTTAACAATGGGAGAACCCAGGGGAAGGGCATTTTTAAAAAATATATATATTTTATTAATTTTTTACAGAGAGAACGGGAGAGATAGAAAGTTAGAAACATGGATGAGAGAGAGACATCGATCAGCTGCCTCCTACACACTCCCTACTGGGGATGTGCCCGCAACCAAGGTACATGCCCTTGACCGGAATTGAACCTGGGATCTTTCAATCCGTAGGCTGATGCTCTATCCACTGAGCCAAACCGGTTTCGGCGGGAAAGGGCATTTTTACGGTTTCCGAAATCAAATCTGAAATGATTTATAAATGAAGTGTCACAAAAGTGTGTGTGTCTGTGTATATACACACACACACATATAATTTAGAGACATCGGGCACTTCTACAAGCATTTGAAAAACAGCAGCTATATTTAATGAGTAGATTAAGCAGGGCTTCTTTGCAAAGCACTTTCATCTTTTGCTTTCAACCTGCTGTCTGAGAACGACTCTGATGTTCTCGTGTTTTTATGTTTCTGTCTTTACATTTCTGCTTTTCTCCAGCAGAAATTCAATATTGCCTCTCTCTCTGAATAGGCTATTAAAGCAAGAGATGTACTTAACTAAGGAAGACTGAGAGGTAATTGCCACCCACCGAGACAGAGGGTGGCCGTCAGCTTTCTGAAACTTCTTTCCTGGAAATGAATAAGCCCTTCTAAAAAAAAAAAAAAATTCCCCATCTCTCGTCTATGCGGCAGGAGATTTTGAGAATCTGATCACCATGGAAAGCCCTTAATTGGCTGTATTAGTTTCCTCTGGCTGCTGTGACAAATGATCACCGACGTGGTGGCTGAGAATAAGAAAGCACTGCCAAAACCGGTTTGGCTCAATGCACAGAGCGTCAGCCTGCGGACTGAAGAGTCCCAAGTTCGATTCTGGTCAGGGGCATGTATCTTGGTTGTGGGCACATCCCCAGTTGGGGGCGTGCAGGAGACAGCTGATCGATGTTTCTCTCTCATCAGTGTTTCTAACTCTCTATCCCTCTTTCTTCCTCTCTGTGAAAAATCAATAAAATACAGTGGTACCTCGAGATACGAGTGCCCTAACATACGCGATTTTTGAGATACGAGCCGTCCAGCGAGCGATTTTTGCTTTGAAATATGAGCAACATTTGAGATATGAGTAATGGCGCAGATCGGCCTGCTGCACACGACCCACCAGTTTACCTTGACTCGAGCGTCTCATAGTTTCCCACGCCTCAAGGTTACGGAACGAATTAAACTCGTATCTCGAGGTACCACTGTATATTAAAAACAAAGAAAGAACGAACGCACTCATTCTTTCACAGTGATGGAGGCCAGGAGTTAAAAATCGGTATCCCTGGGCTACACCCAAGGCATGGGTAGGATAGGATGTCTCCGAACATTCCAGGGAGAACCCAGTCGCTGTTTCTTCCACTTCCGCGGGTGGCTGCCCTGGCATCCTGGGCTCATGGGACAGCCTCTGTCACATTCTGCACGTCACCGTCGCCTTCTCCTCGTCTGTGCGTCACTTACAAAAACACCCGTCGCTGGATTTGGGGCTCGTCCAGATAATCCAGACAGCTACGTGCTGAAGTAACGGCCACAGGTACAACCACAGGACTGATGCCACCATGAACCGTGACGGCAGACTTAACCGTCAGCCAGGAGACGCCCCTCAGGCCCAGGGGAGGCCAGCTACGCTGCAGAGCTCTCCTTCCACCCCAAGTGACAGCCAGCAACCAGGACACACTGCTCAACCACTCACCGTGACACGCAGGGAGCCCTCAGAAAATCAACGTCACAGAATAAACACAAGGGTCAGAGGTGTCCTCTCCCCCCATCTCCCTCCACGTGAAATTCACAACACCGTGTGTCAACGAGGCCACTGTCTCTGAAGTCACATGCCTTCCTCCAGGAAACATTTCCCCTGGTTACTGTGTTGGGTCCTTCCAAGGAGTTAAAGCAAATACGGCCAAACTTGGCCCGCCGTGACAAGGCTTGTCCTTCTCCCAGGAGAGGTGACAGAAGTAGTTTTTCTTCCTCTTGCTTTTATTTTTTTATATATTTTTAAATATATTTTATTTTTTTACAGAAAGGAAGAGAGAGGGATAGAGAGCTAGAACCATCAATGAGAGAGAGACATCAATGAGAAAGAGACATCGATCAGCCGCCTCCTGCACGCCCCCTACTGGGGATGTGCCTGCAACTAATGTACATGCCCTTGACCGGAATTGAACCCGGGACCTTTCAGTCCACAGGCCGATGCTCTATCCACTGAGCCAAAACAGCCTTGGCTCCTCTTGCTTTTAGTTTGCATTCGGTAAACACTGATTTGCTTTCTTTTTTTCTTTTTTTAAAATATATTTTATTGATTTTTCGCAGAGAGGAAGGAAGAGGGATAGAAAGTCAGAAACATCGATGAGAGAGAGACATCGATCAGCCGCCTCCTGCACACCTCACACTGGAGATGTGCCCACAAGCAAGGTACATGCCCCCCACCGGAATCGAACCGGGGACCTTTCAGTTCCCAAGCCAATGCTCTATCCACTGAGCCCAGCCGGTGTCGGTGATACTCTCCTTTTGATAACACTCAGAACCAACACATTTGGGATCTTAAGTACATCTGAAGCATCCCCGCAGCTTGGCACAGAACTAACTGAGCCATGGAAAGACACCCCCTCACCGTCGTCATATTTTGTTGGTCAGAAGCCACGTCACAGGTCCTGCCTACACATAGGAGGATGGACTCGCACAAGGTTGTGACTCAGTGGGAGTCGGCCTCGGCTGCGTCTGCCACAGGGGGCTGGCTGGCCCGGGCACCTGCCCGCCCGCCGCACACAGGGAGATGGCACACCCCGGTGGGAAAAGGCCAGGCTGGGGCCACCCCGGGTTCCAAGGCTGGCTCCAGAATGTAATGGGTGTTTGGAGACGTGGGCAAGTGGCAAAGCCTCTTGGCTCCCGTTCAACCATAAGAAGGGGGAACCCAGGGACACACAGCGTCTCCTGAAGCGCTCCACAAAGGGAACCTGCACCTAATCACGGCCTGACGGGAGAGCAGACGCTCCGACCTTGGTTCTGTCTGGAGGAGCTTGTGACTTACCATCGGGGATGGGTACAGGGAGGGGCAGAAGTCACTTACCTTTGTGAGCATGGGAAACATAGTTTATTCTTTTTTTTTTCTTTTAAATATATTTTATTGATTTTTTTACAGAGAGGAAAGGAGAGGGATAGAGACTTAGAAACATCGATGAGAGAGAGACATCGATCAGCTGCCTCCTACATGCCCCACACTGGAGATGTGCCCACAACCAAGATACATGCCCTTGAATGGAATCGAACCTGGGACCTTTCAGTCCGCAGCCGACACTCTTATCCACTGAGCCAAACTGGTTTTGGCCATAGTTTATTCTTGTGTTATTGTTGATTAATTATTATGTTATCTTCCCTATGAACAACCGTCATCCTGCTTTTGCCCAGCCTCATATCAATGGGTTCTTCCGGCAGCGCTGTGGATAACACGTGAAAGTGCTGTGCAAAACACGATGCCACGCTGTCTGTGCAACACCCAGGGAGGGGCTTTCCCCACTCCAGCTGACTTCACCTCAGCGTGAAACTGCGACCAGCACCCGAAACTGTCACATCTCATAGCATCCCCTTTTAGTTTTTTTTAAATATATTTTTATTGATTTTTTACAGAGAGGAAGGGAGAGAGAGAGAGCCAGAAACATCGATCAGCCGCCTCCTGCATGCTCCCCACTGGGGATGTGCCCAAGGTACCAACCAAGGTACATGCCCTTGACCGGAATCGAACCTGGGACCCTTAAGTCCAAAGGCCCATGCTCTATCCACTGAGCCAAACCAGTCAGGGCTCATAGCACCTCTTTTTAGATCTGCTACCCTGTGCTCACCAAGGAGCCAAATGGATAAACTGTGGGACAGCCAAGTAACGGACTCATGTGTGGTTATCACAACATCACTTTCAAACAAGATTTCATGACGTGGGAAAATACCCCCGGCATATTGATGGTGAGAAAGAAATGACCCCAAACTGTCCTAGGAGCTCAAGACCTGGACTCAAACTTCCTGCTCCGACACCCAGCTTCACCATTTCCTATGTCTGTGGACAAATGAGCTAACCTCTCTGCACCTCAGTAAAGTGCAGGTGACGGCAGGGCCTACCTATCACGGGGATCAAATGATCCCCATGATACACCCAGCCCAGTGACCGTCACCTAACTCAACACATCATAGGTGTTATTATTATTAAAGCACTACTTTTATGACTTGAGAGGAGACGTGAAAAACAAACAAAAAAACGACTTCTTCATACACAGTATTAGCATGGCTGCTGCCTTCTGAGGGAGATAAAGAAAATCTAAGAGGAAGAAGCGAGTAAAACTACGTCGAAGTCATACTGCAATTCTCTCTGCTTCCAGAAGCTTCCAATTTACTTTGTACCCGAAAGCACTGACTTAATTTCTCCAATTAACTTCTTGCCATTCCTTCCGAAGGAATGTCATTTTCCCCATCTTTAAAAGTGATGACACTCTCAAGTTTCCCAGCAATGCTTTGTGTGGGTAAGCTATATAAACCACTCCATGTATGACTTCGTTCTTTCTCTGTCTAAAATTAAAAAGAAAGAGAGAGAGAGAAAGAGAGAGGGAGAGAGAGGAAGAAGAAGAGGAAGAAAAAGAAGGAAGGAAGGAAGGAAAGAAACAGAAAGAAAGAGAAAGACAGACAGACAGAAAGAAAAAGAAAGGAAGAAAGGAAGAAAGGAAGAAAGGAAGGAAGAAAGAAAGAAAGAAAGAAAGAAAGAAAGAAAGAAAGAAAGAAAGAAAAAAAGAAAGAAAGAAAGAAAGAAAGAAGAGAGAGAGTGTGGCTGTTCCAGGGAAGGAAGAGCTATGTCACTGCCACTTCTGCTTAAACACAAACCAGGGGAACTGCTTCCTCTGTTAATGGTTTCCGCCAGCGAGAGTGGGATGGGCCCGGTGGGGAGAGATCCATCCCATCCTCCCTTTCCCCTCCATCCTCCCTTCCCCTCCATCCTCCCTTTCCCTCAGGAAGACCCAAGGCCTGGGACCCCAGCCAGCGCTGGGCTCTGAGCCAGGCTGCTGAGGCCAGAGGTTGCTAAGGACCCGGTGAGGAATGCCAGGGAGTGAGCAGCGGGCGAGGGGAGCGCTGAGCCAAACTGGTGACAAAGAGAGCGAGCATGTGGCAGGCGTCAGGTCAGAGGGAGGCTGTCCGGCAGGCGGCATGCCGGGGTGGCCCGGCCAGGCAGATGGCAGGGGAGGAAACAGATGGCTGGCCAGTGGCGCTGAGCAGGAAGTGCCAGCACTGACAGCCAGAGACCGGGGGGAAGGGAGCAGGAATTTGAACAAACACACTGACCCCCACAGGGAGAGCCCCCCAGAGAGATGGAGGCTGGCCCTGGAGGGTCTCCAGGATGCACGGTAATGCCAGAAACCGGTGGGACTCTCTCCAGAACTCTGTGGGACCACACACGCACCTACACTCCACCCGGGCCCCACAGCCTAGTGGCCCCTCCAGCTGGTGTTTATTTCTCAGTCCCATCCCCTCTGGCCAGCGGTTCCCAATCTGGGGGCAGGTGGTTATTTGGGGGGTTCTGGAGGGGAATTCTTGCCAGTGGTTAAGAAATCCACAGGCTGCCAAAACTGGTTTGGCTCAGTGAGTAGAGCGTCGGCCTGCAGACTGAAAGGTCCCAGGTTCGATTCCGGTCAACGGCATGTATCTTGGTTTTGGGCACATCCCCAGTAGGGGGCGTGCAGGAGGCGGCCGATCGATGTCTCTCTCTCATCGATGTTTTTAACTATTCCTCTCCCTTCCTTTCTATAAAAAAATCAATAATATATATTTAAAAAAAAAAAGAAAAAGAAAGAAAAAAGAAAGAAAGAAAGAAAGGAAGGAAGGAAGGAAGGAAGGAAGGAAGGAAAGAAGGAAGAAAGAAATCCACAGGCTGCCCCTAGCTGGTTTGGCTCAGCAGACAAAGTGTCGGCCTGCAGACCAAACGGTCTCGGGTTCAATTCCTGTCAAGGGCAAGTGCCTTGGTTGCAGGCTCCTCTCCAAGAGGCAACCAATCAGTGTGTTTCTCTCATGTGGATGTTTCTCTTTGTCTTTCCCTCTCTCTCCCACTCTCCCTGAAGATCAATGGAAAAATAGCCTCAGGTGAGGATTAACAACAACAATAACAACAACAACAAAAACAACAACAGGTTCTGCAGCCTGTTGACCTCACAGCTACGCCCATCCTTCCAATGCATGCACAAGTTGTGGCCACCACTTAAACACAAGTGCATTTAACAGCCCCGGGGAATTTTCTAGCCCATCAGTGTCACCGTTCCTTTTCCAAGTCATCGCACACCCAACAGACTATTACCACTTAAAATATGATGACTATCCCATTTGGCTCCTTGAAATGTCTGGATGATAAAAGGACAGGCGTTAATTTATAGATGTTAAGGAGTCGAGACAATTGTTTAATGTCACCCTGCTCGGAAGGGCGAGAGGCCCTTCGTTTCTCCCTCTGTGAAAGGTCACTGCCATGTACTCTGAGGAAGTATTTGTGGATTTGTGCACGAGGACTTCGCCGCAAGGAAGTTCAGCACAGCCTTGTTTGCACGTGGACAGAAGGGGAAGCTCCTGGAGCCACAAAATGGGGGAAGAGGCTGGGTCCATTCTGCACTCATAGGTGTACTCACAGCTATACCAGAGGCTGACATCACCCACACACTGGTTCCATCTGGGAACTGGGCTGTAAATGCCAAAAGGTAACCCATGATTACCCGTGATTACCCTGGCCTTCTCCCCAGACTCACACACCCACTCGGGTTCCGCCCAGCCCAGCTAGACTCCTTGAATCTCCTTTCAGACAAAACACCTCTGTAGGCTATTAAGTATTTGCAATGCCCTCATTACTATCCGGAAATGAATAAAATTTACATTTTGTATGCTCCTGATCCCTGTGACAACCAAAAGAGGGTTTCAGTGAGGTTCAAAAATGGCCCGTAGGGGGAGCAGTGAAGCCCCAGTGTGGGTTGAGATTGACATCACGCTTCCCCAGTGTGATCTGGCATTCCCTCACCACTATCTGGCGGGCCTTGGATGGTCTGGTCCCTGCATATTTGCCCAGTCTCACCCACTCTTGTTCCCTCCGCTCCAATTACAGTAATACCGTATTTTCCGGCATATAAGATGACTTTTTAGCTCAGGAAAATCTTCTCAAAAGTCGAGGGTTGTCTTATATACCAGGTGTTGTCTTATAGGGCGAGTATATCCCAAACTCTATATTTTAACTGGAAAAGTTGGGGGTTGTCTTATACACCAGAAAATACAGTACTTCTTCCTCCAGACTCAGAGCCATTGTCTGCGGGACAACTAGGCTTGTCTGTTAATGGCTTCTGCCCGTGAGAGTGGCTGAGCCGGTTGGGGAGAAATTCCACCCCATCCTCTTTTGCCTCAAATCAACCTGCAGCCACATGGAGTTCCCTAGGAAGGGGGCGGGGAGGGGAGACATTGGGAAGGGGTCTGACCTGACTGGGGGATAAAGAAGGGCTTCTGCCAGGAAGAGACATCTGAAGGATGAGGGAACAGCATTACCAGAAGGTTCACTCACGTTGTAGCACGTGTCATTACTTCATCCCGTTTTCTGCTGAGTAACATTCCATGGTACGAACATACCACCTCTGACTTAACCCTTCACCAGGTTACAGACATGTGGGTTGTTTCTAACCTCTTGGCTATTATGAACAATGCTGCAATGAACCTTCCTGGACACATTTTGCTCTCCCTTCTCCTAGGAGTGAGGTTATTGGATCATGTGGCAGCTCTCTGTGTCATAGTCTGAGGACCTCATTGCCCAGACTGTGTGCCACGGTGGCTGTATCCACTGGCAGTCCCACCGGCAGTGAAGGATTCTGATTTCTTCTCATCTTCCACAGGCCTGTTGCTTGGTCTCAGGTCTTTTTACTGTCACCACCCTGTTCAGTGTGAAGTGAGCGGCATCTCACTGTGGTTCTGGTTTCCCTAGATACGTTCATAAGCAGTAACTCTGCAGTCTTCTGGGGATACCAGCCGGTCAAGCTTGGGTTGTCCCCACCTCTGCTGGCAACAGCTGTGTGAGTTCAGTGCCTCAAACTTTCGGCCAGTTTCCTCATTTGTCAAACACGTCCCTTCACTGGGTTCTCAAAAAAACACCCACTAACACACACGGTATACCGTAGGTAATCCCTAGCACATTGTCGAGAATAGCAGGATCAGGAAAATATAGCTAACAACAACAAAGCAGTCCCTGAGAGCCAACCATTGTGACTACATCTCTCGTCTAAAGAGGAAAACCACAAAGCTACTAGACCCTCAGGGGCCCGGGATTATAAGGGTTCACTGAGATGACATGTCAAGTGTCAACGTTCACACACAAACTCATTTCCTATTTTTTCTCTCATTTTCTGATTGTGGTGACCCAGGAGAGCCGCAGCACAAAGAAAGGAAGCTGTTCTCCAAAGAGCCTTTTCAATGATTTTTAAGAATATATATTTTTTATATTGATTTCAGAGAGGAAGAGAGAAGGAGAGACAGAAACATCAATGTTGAGAATCACTGATTGGTTGCCTCCTGCATGCCCCACACTGGGGACCAAGCTCGAAACCTGGGCATGTGCCCTGACAGGGAATGGAACTGTGACCTCCCGGTTCCTAGGTCAACACTCAACCACTGAGCCACACCAGCCGGGTGTCAATGATTTCTTAAGGTGACATGTTGACAGACCGTGATGAAGACGCTTTAGAGCAGTGGTTCTCAACCTTTCTAATGCTGCGGCCCTTTAATACAGTTTCTCATGTTGTGGTGACCCCCAGCCATAAAATTTTTTTTTTAAAAGATATTTTATTGATTTTTTACAGAGAGGAAGGCAGAGGGATAGAAAGTCAGAAACATCGATGAGAGACACATCGACCAGCAGCCTCCTGCACGCCCCACACTGGAGATGTGCCCGCAACCAAGGTACATACATGCCCTTGACCGGAATCGAACCTGGGACCTTTCAGTCTGCAGGCCAATGCTCTATCCACTGAGCCAAACCGGTCTCGGCCATAAAATTATTTTTGTTGCTACTTCATAACTGTAATTTTGCTACTGTTATGAACTGTAATGTAAATATCTGTGTTTTCCAAAGGTCTTAGGCGACCCTGCTAGCGGTCCAAACCCACAGGTTGAGAACCGCTGCTTTAGAGGAAGTTTAGGACCAAAGGCCCAGCCTCCTTAGGATCCAAGTGAGCCATCAACGGTCAAAATGAGAGAGCCACAGCCTGCCCAGAGGGCGGAGCATTTTAGCTGCTTCTGCTCTCCCCCCCGCCCCCGGGGGAAACCGTGGTTGTGCATTTCCCAGCCAAGAAGACAAGGGGACCCAGAAAAATAGGAGGAGCAGAAGAATGGGGAGGAGTGAGGGAAGAGGCCCGAGGAGACCGTCCTCCATAGTCTCTGTTGTAATATGACCACCCTGCCAGGGCCAAGTCACTCCCGGGGGGGGGGGGGGGGGGGGGGGATCTGCTCTCACCAACCTGCCGCCTCGGGGAGCTAGCTCCCCAGGGAAGGAAGAAGGCGTGGCAACCCCCTGGGCATGCTTTTGTGAGGGGCACATACACAGAGAAGCCATTCTCTCAGTCTTTGTTCTCCTCTTTGGAACGGGCCCCATCGATGACACCTGCAGCCTGGCACAAAGGGCCAACAGGTGAGAGCTACTGAGGAGCTTATTAAAAAAGAAAAGAAAGCCGAAACCGGGTTGGCTCAGTGGATAGACCGTTGGCCTGGGGACTGAGGGGGTCCCGGGTTCGATCCCGGTAGAGGGCATGTATGGTTGCTGGCACATTCCCAGTGGGGGGGGGGGGGGATGTGCAGAAGGCGGCTGGTCGATGTTTCTAGCTCTCTGTCCCTCTCCCTTCCTCTCTGTGAAAGATCAGTAAAAAGTTAATAAAATATATTAAAAATATATATTTTTTAATATATTTTATTAACTTTTTACAGAGAGGAAGAGAGAGGAATAGAAAGCCAGAAACATCTATGAGAGAGAGAGACATCGATCAGCCGCCTCCTGCACGCCCCACACTGGAGATGTGCCGGCAACCAAGGTACATGCCCCCAACCAGAATCAAACCCAGGACCTTTCAGTCCACAGGCCGACGCTCCATCCACTGAGCCAAACCGGTTCTGGCAATAAAATACATTTTAAAAAATAAATAAATAAAAGAGAAAAGAAAAAAAAAGAAAGAAATTAAACGGGTGTTTCTCTTCCCCCGTGTTTTGCCCACCAGACGCCTATCAATCAGCCGGAGCCTCTCCTCCCCATTGCCTCTGCTCTTCACACTCACAGACCAAGCGACCAGGGAGGCCCCCGATCCCAGCCTCTGCCCCCCATCTGTCCACGCCTGCATGTCTTCCAGGGCGCAGGTGAGCCTGTCTTCCCTCCACCCCCCACCCCCCATCTTTTAAAGATGGGAGGTAAACTGGTCCCCTTTAGCTGGCCGCTCAGATCTCTCTCAATCTGAACAACAACAACCACCACAAAAAGCCATGCTCAAAATCCACACTCCTTGGCACTTTTTTGAGGGGGTTCGGTCTGGCTTTTGTTAGCAGTGGCTAACATGCTTCCACTTCCTAATTTGGGGCCCATCAAGAGACACCCTTCTCAGAGAAACCGGAACTCAGTCCCCTTCCCTCCAGAGAAGGCCCCGGGCAGGACATGAGAGAGAGACCCCTCTCTCTCTGCACCTCCCAGATAAATGCTATATGAGTGCAGGGCAGCTCGCACCCTGTGCCCAGCCCCCCGGGGCGGGTCCACCCGCGCAGGCCCAGCTCCTCTGCAAAGCAACCAGCTCCCCCCTCCACCCCACCCTCCACCTTCACGGCTCTCGCTGCAAACATTACAAGAACCGGAGTCACCCACAGCCCAACGGAAAGGGGTTTCAGACCAGAAACTTTTTTTTAAAGAAAAACAAAAAGCAAAAAACATGGGAGCGAGAAGAGATCGGGGAGGACAAGCGGGCGGGCCGGGAGGCATCGCCCCTGCGCTGGCCACGCTCCCAGCGGCCTCCGTCCCGCCCGCCCGGCTCCACAGGTGGCCCCCCGTTCAGGCGACGCCCGTTTCCCCCCCAAAATAAGCACGGACTCCCCCAAACAGGCCTTCCTGGTGGACCCTGTGCCCCCCACGGCCCCCTGAGAGCTGGGCGCGCCCGCTGAGCGCGAGCGGGCAGGACACGAGGGTCCCCGGGGGCGGGGTGCGCGCAGCGTGGGGAGCCCCGGGCGCGCGCGGGGGGCGGGGAAAAGGGGGGGAAGGAAGGCGGGGGCCGCGGCGGCGGCGGAGATCGGGTTTCGCAGCCCCAGCGCCGCGCGGCCTGGGCCCCTCCTCCGCCCCCGCGACCGGGGTTCGAGGCGAGGAGGGCGCCTTTGGTCTCCAAGCGGAGGAGGCGGGGAGGCCGCGCCCAGGGGCGGCGGGGAGACCTGGGGGGCCGGGAAGTCGGTCCCAGGACGCCAGGGGGCGGGCGGCGGCCAACTTTCCCGGGAGGAGGTGCCTCCAGCCTGGCCGCCCGCGGCGCGATGCTCCCGCCGGGCTCCGGGCTCCCGCTGCGCCCCGTCCCGGGACCCGGGTCCCTCCTCCCTCCGTCCCTCCCGGGGCCACTCCGGGGCCACTCGGAGCCCCGCCGCTCACCATCTGCGCCACTTTGAGCAGGGCCCCGTGCGTGCGCGGGAACACCGCGTCCACCAGCCCCTCCGCGGCGCCCGCGCCCGGCGGCCCCGCGCCGCCGCCGCCGCCGCTGCTGCACGTGGTGCGCACCAGCCCGGCCCCGTGCGACATCGCGCGGCCCCTGCCCACCGGCCGCTCCTGGGGCCGCGGCCGAGGGGCCAGATAAGGCGGGCCGGGGGCGTGGCCTGTCCAGGGGGCGTGGCCGGGGCCGGGGCGTGGCCGGGGTGGGCGGGGCGCACGGTCCCCCGGCGGCACCGGGAGGGCGCGTCCAGCTGGGCCGGCTCAGCCGGGGCGGGGCGGGGCGGGGCTGGCCGGCGCTCTCCCCAAAGGCCGTGTCTGTCTGTCCTCCTTCCGAAGAGGTCTGAGCTGCCTGGCACGGTGTGTGGGTGCAGACGTGTGCTCAGAGCACCTACTTTATTTCAGGGCCCCTTGCCACACCTTCCGTGTGCAGCTCCGTTCCCGTTTCTATGTGTCCACCCTCTGGGTAACGGCCACCCGGATCCACAAGTAGAACAACATGTCAACACCCCAAAAATGTACCCTGGTGCGCTCCTTCTGCCTTCCTTCACGGCACCCCGTTTTCTGCCAAGCCTTGGGTCACCAAAATAGTTTGCTTTTCTTTCTCTTTCTTTCTTTCTTTCTTTCTTTCTTTCTTTCTTTCTTTCTTTCTTTCTTTCTTTTTCTTTCTTTCTTTCTTTCTTTCTCTTTCTTTTTTTTCTCCCTTCCTTCCTTCCTTTTCTTTTTCTTTCTTTTTTCTCCCTTCCTTTTCTTTTTCTCTTTTCTTTTCTTTCTTTCTTTCTTTCTTTTCTCCCTCCCTCCCTCCCTCCCTTCCTTCCTTCCTTTTCTTTCTTTCTTTTTCTTTCTTTTCTTCCTTCCTTCCTTTCTTTCTTCTCTCTGTCTCTTTCTCTCTCTCTCTCTCTCTCTCTCTTGCACTATAGTTTGCCAATTCAATGCCAACAGGAATCCCCAAGTTGGGGGTCAGTGAGAAAGGAAACGGTAACGGGTGCAAACAGCTGGATTGTGTGCGATGCAGCTGGACTGGGAGGACAGGATGGCGGTGGGACAGCTCAGGGGCGGTACAGCTCTCACTTCTGAGCAGCCGGGCTGTGAGCAGCAAGGTTGTCAACACGCGGCTGTTTGGATGCCATGAGGGGTGCTCTTGTCTCCCCTCCCCTAGTCCCACCCCCGTGTTTCACCTTCAGTTTCAGCTCCAGCCAAGTAAACACCACCTTCCGTGAAAAGGGAAAGTGCCCTCTCAGAGCCAGAAGGGAGCTGACTTACATGGACAGAAGTCCCGGGTCTGGGGTCCCCAACTGAAACAATCCTCGTGCAAATGAGGACTTGAAATCCTCACCGTTGGGTCCAAAAGGCACTCACCGTCCCGACAGGTCAGCACGGAGCCTCTCTGATTGGTTGGTGAAGATGCTGATGGGGAAAACCTCAGACCTATTGGTTGAAAAACAATTCCAGGAACTTTTCTTCTTCTTTTCTTTAAAAAACATTTTTTATTGATGTGTAGAGAGGAAGGGAAAGGAACACACACACACAGAGAAGCTGCCTCCTGCATGCCAAGTGACCTGGGCATATGCTCTGAATGGGAATCAGACCAGCAAGCTTCAGGGGCATTGGATGATGCTCAACCCACTGAGCCACACGGGCCAGGGTGCCAGGAACTGCTTTATAGGGGCTGGCACCGGTGGCGAGCACACAGTGCAGGTGTGGGCAGGCAGTTCAGTGCAGGGGGGCAGGCAGCTAAGAGCAGGCTTCTCCCTGAGAAGCCACTGAAGTTGGTAAGCTCTGTGTTTTTGTTTTTTAAACTTGAGACCAGTTAGCTCCCAAGAACCCTTTCTCAGGGTCCACAATCCTATATAATAAAGAGGTAATAAGCAAGTTGACCCTCACTCTGTCACACCGTCACAAGATGGCCGTGCCCACAGCAGAGGCGGGGTTTCATAATGAGCCATAAGGAGTGATCAGCAGGGACCTGAGGCTGAGAGGTGACGGGATGGGCTGGAGGACCTCAGGCCATGCTTCCCACCCCAACCCCAGGCCAGGGGACTTGAGGCTGCGCCCCCCCCCCTACCCGGCAGGGCTTGATAGGGATGGGGCCAGCTGGGTCTGGGTCTCCCCTGATTTCGAGGTGCACACAGGAGGGTGGGGACTTGACTCTGGGTCCCCGCTTTGTGCCCCAGACTCTGATAGAAGGAAGATTTTCATATACATTTTACTAATTTTCTTTCATCTCTGAAACTTCTATTACAGAGAAAGGGCAAATAGCAATATTAAAATTTTCCTGTAATTCCCTTTTAATGTGCACAATGATATATAGTTGATTTCAGAGAGGAATCGAGAGGGATAAATAGAAACATCCATGATGAGAATCACCCATTAGTTGCCTCCTGCATGCCTCACACTGGGGATTGAACCCACAACCCTGAACACGTGCCCTGACCAGGTATAGAACCATGACCTTCTGGTTCCTCGCCTGATGCTCAACCACTGAGTCATGCCAGTCGGGCAATACATTTGAAACAATACACAATAACCTCCTTTGTGCCTGGCTTCTTTCACTCAACACACAGCATTTGAGAGTCATCCTGTTGTACCCAATAAAGTTGTGATGCACCTCCTGGCAAGATTTTTCGGTGGCCACACACTCCCCTTCCTTTGGGGTGGATACTGAGGAGCACATTTGCTGGGTCCCAAGCTGAGCATATGTTTACCTCCACTGAAAGCTATCAAACTGTTATCCAAAGAGCATATTTCTGTCGCATTCCTTCTGGGTTATTTCTTAATAATCACACAAGCTCTGTTATCAGTGTTCTTTTTGAGCAGAGTGTTCCTGTGGCCAAACTTGTAACTCTATTTGGAGATAACATTCAAAAAATAAAATAAAAATCTCCCCGATGAGATCACTGGATGCCAGAGCCATGCTGTCATCCGAAGACTGTCGTCAGTGTGGCCGTCTTGATCGTTCTAGAATGTGGAGCTTCTCGTGCAATCTCTGTTTTGAGAATTTTCCCAAAGGATTCTGGTGAGTGTTCCGGTTTGAGAACCAGTCATGACAAAGTTTGAGACATTGTTAATTTTCATGACAAAAAAAAAAAGTCTTTGATATCTGTCTTCTCTTTAGACAGCAGTCCCGGTGCCTGGTACAATCATTTATTTCTCTGTAAAACAGTGGTAACTGCAGTACAATCCTTTATTTCTCTGTAAAACAATGGTAATTGTACCGAGGGGCGGCTGGGGCAATGGTATAGACATGCAGGCATTCTGTAACCTTCCCAGCCCTGTGCCCCCAGGCAGGACGGTGGCATGGTGGATCATTTTTCATGTAGATTTACATTTTCACTGAGTATTTGTCTCGGGCATCAAAACCCCACAATGGAGAGATGACAGGGGGTCTTTGTTGCAGAAGGCTTTTAGGAAGAGGAAAAACCCAGCATCGGATCATTTCTACTCCGCCCCGTGCGCTTCATCCCATTCTCCAGCAATCTTCTAAATCACTGATTTTCTTTTTTAAGATATATTTTATTTATTTTATTTTATTTTTTTACAGAGAGGAAAGGAGAGGGATAGTTAGAAACATTGATCAACTGCCTCCTGCACATGCCCCACCAGAGATGTGCCCGCAACCAAGGTACATACCCTTGACCAGAGTCGAACCTGGGACCCTTCAGTCCACAGGCTGAGGCTCCATCCACTGAGCCAAACCGGTCAGGGCTAAATCACTGATTTTCAGTGTATGCTCCCCAGACCAGAAACACCTGGGAACTTGCGGTTAATGCAAATCCTTGGGTCCCACCCAGACCCGCTGAATCAGAAACTCTGGGCGTTAGGCTCAGCAAGAGTGTTTTGATAAGCT
>PVJN01020851.1:0-35416 GCA_004026805.1 Lasiurus borealis | reverse complement strand
GTATCTGAATTTTAGTAAAGGTCAGTGTATGTATAGGTTATAAAAGGTCTCAAGTTCTGCTTATGTGATGACCATATCTACAGGTGTTTTTTTAATTATATAGCCTGAATATTTTATTACTTTGCATCTGAAAGTCATTATTTCCAAGAATGTTTGGGACAATAGTTGAAGCTAAAAAATTATGATTTAATGGTAAATAATATATATTTTCACTGATTAGAAAAAAAAAAGGAAAGTTATCGCTATGTAAATCAATGTTGGTCATTTCTAATTTTACTTACTATATCAATTATTAAATACTAATATTCACATATTTATTATAAAACTTTAATCCATTATAAGGAGTTCAAATTACAAATATGCTCTCAATTTTTAAAAAAGGAATAGCATGATAAAATTTTAAATAATGAAAGAATATAAATATCAAATATTCCTTTAATTTGTAATTTTTTTAATTATTAAATCTTAGCCAAAAATGCAGACTGGTTTTGGCCTTCTCAATAGAGTTTGTCATTTTAAAAAGCAATTTTATTTGAATTCAAATTACTAAGCATTTTAATTAATAAGTGAATCATTTTCACATATACTTAAGAAACACATTCAGAGATATTAATAATAATATTGATAGAAAAGTATTAAAGGCTATCACACTCTTGGAAAAATCACTAGCACTAAGCCTATTAAAACTATAAATGTTCTACTATTTAATTTGCCTAATTCCTAAAAATGTTTAAAAAATTATATTTTAAAATGGATGGACATTATTCAATTAAGTTACTCCTATGATGGCAAATACATATGTGTCCCTGTTAGCAGAGAGGCAGTGATTACAGGATGTAGGGAAATATTCCCCAGCCAACATGAATGCAATATTTAATATACAGCCAGGAAATACAAGTGCTGCTGGCCCTTGGTAGCTAGCTAACCCAGAGACCTCTGGGTGCTGAGCTAGAAAAAATGAAGTCTGATTTTGATTTCATCGTATAAACAAAATGTCATCCACACATCAAATTCCACCCACCATGAACCCCTGGCATGGCTAATGATTATGATTTTCACATTTAATCATGGAACTCAGTGACAGGCAAACAAAGGTTAGCTAAACTGACAGTTCAGATGGTTTCAACAGAGAATGCCACAAGTTTTATTTGTAAATGTTCATGTGAAATTCCAACTTCATTTTTCCAAAATACAGTTGAATTTGTACAAAGCACACAGGCACAAAAGAACTGACCATTTATGTATTAGAAGGGAAGTTTGTTAGGTTCCTTCCAAATGTCTGCTTTTCCAATGCTGCCCTTATTATTAGTTTAAGTTGTGGTTTCTTAAATCTGAAACAAAGATCGGGTTAGGAAGTTAATTCTTTTAACTGAAACTGTTCTTATCTTCTCATCTTTCTTCAAAGCTTTTGAATTAGTTTCTCTAAATCATTTCATATTAACATGTTTCATTCCTTCACAGAATAAGCAACCACAACACCTGTAGCCTAATAAGTGAAAGAACTTGAGACATATTTTATAACAGCAAGTATCCAGAAATCCAGAAATCATTTACAGTTTTTAGAATTTAACACAAATGCACCATGAAAATAAAATTAATTTAATATATTTAATTGGTTAAGCAGAATAATTTAATTAATATATAGTTAATAATTGATGAATATTATTTACCAAATAATAAAAATTAAATGTGCAAACATCTCACTATTTTATATTTAGTGAGTTTTATAAATTTTGTGTTATAATACAAACATCTCACTATTTTATATTTAGTGAGTTTTATAAATTTTGTGTTATAATACAAACATCTCACTATTTTATATTTAGTGAGTTTTAAATTTTGTGTTATAATATATAGTGTACAATACCGTTATATAGAAATGAAAGTTTTGTTATAATTTGGTCCCTTTTTCAATATTATATTTTCCTTTAAATAAGATATACTGTAAAATGTATGAAAATTATTTGATCATTTTGCCTGGCATTTATTGACTATTATTAACAAAATATATAATTTTTGATTCTTTATATAAAATATTAAACAATTTTATAACATATGATAAAATATATAATTTGTTAATAAACAATGATTTTATTAAATATCTATAAAATAAAAATTAAATGTGTATGGTAATTAATTGATTTTTCTTCTACAATAGTTTATTTTAGCTACTTTACATTATGATTTTTAAAAAAAATAGATGTGTTGTCTTTAGTAAGCATGCCAAAATAACTTTGATCACTATGGTCTTTTTTGTTTTCTTCTTCTTTTCTCTTTTTTTTTCTTAGTAGGCCTTTCTTTTTTAATTCTTTGTTGTTGAAAGCAGTACCTATGTCCTCTTTTTCCGGCCTTGTCATCCTCCAGTCTGCCCCTGCCCCCCATTCCTGGCCTTCACCATCCCCATGATGTGTCCATTGGTTATGCTTATATGTATACAAGTTCTTATCTCTTATTCCTCTCTCATCCCCCTCTCCCTGCCCACCCCTCGCTGCCTTCCCTTTGAGGTTTGATGGTCTGTTCTACGATTCTGTGTCTCTGGATATACTTTTGTTCATCAGTTTATGTTGTTCATTATATTCCACAAATGAGTGAGGTCATGTGATATTTATATTTCTCTGATTGGCTTCTTTTGTTTAGCATAATGCTCTCCAGTTCCATTCATGCCATTACAAATCGTAAGTGTTCTTTCCTTTTTACAGCAGGATAGTATTCCATTGTGTAGCTGTACCACAGTTTTTAAATCTACACATCTGTTGATGGGCACTTAGGCTATTTCCAAATTGTGACTATTGTAAATAGTGCTTCTATGAAGATAGATATATATATGTTCTTTCTGACTGGTGTCTTTTATTTGGAGGAATGGGATTTCCGAATCAAATGGGATCTCCATTTTCAATGTTTTTAGGAAATTCTATGCTGTTTTCCAGCAGTGTAGGAGGGTTCCCTTTTCTCCACATCCTTGCAGCACTTCTCATTTGTTGATTTGTTGATGATAGCCATTCTGACAGGTGTGAGATAGTACCTCATTTTCATTTTGATTTGCATCTCTCAGATGAATAGTTATTTTGAACATTTTTTCATATGTCTCTTGGCCTTCTGTATGTCCACTTTCAAAAATTATCTATCTGGGTCCTTTGCTGATTAATAAATGAGACTACATCAAAATAAATGCTTCTACACAGCAAAAGAAACCATCAACAGGACAACAAGAAAACCCAATGCATGGGAAAACGTATTTGCTCAATGTTATCTCTAATAAGGATTTAATCTTCAACATTTATAGGGAACTCATACAACATAACAAAAGGAAGACAAACAATCCAGTCACTATGGCCCTTTTGTTTAACTTTGTCTAATCAAGGTTTGTTTAATTTTTGTTTTCTGTTTTAGGAATAATAACTTTTAAAATTTAAAAAGTTTAAGGATCTTATAATTTCATAATTTTACTTGTGAAAACAACAACAACAACCATTCCCAAAAACAACAACAATCTAACATCAAAATTACTATGAGAGAGAGAGAGAGCGGGGAGGAATTAAAGAAAATATATATGCAGGTACAGATCAATGTTATGTTGGATCAGCTACTTATACAATTCAGGGTTCCATTTTAAGAAAAATTATACAAACTCATGAATAAAGATGCATGTAAAAAGGGAGAGTGCATAACATGGTGGTTAATAGTAACAATATTAGATATTTTTAATACATATTTTATTGATATTTTTACAGAGAGGAAGGGAGTGGGATAGAGAATTAGAAGTATTAGAGAGAGAAACATTGATGAGCTGCCTCCTGCATGCCCCCTACTGGGGATAAGCCTGAAACCAAGGTACATGCCCTTGACCAGAATCGAACCCGGGACCCTTCAGTCCACAGATCAAAACTCTATCCACTGAGCCAAACTGGTTATGACCAAAATTATATTATATATTTGAAATGTGTTAAGAAGATAGATTTAAAATAAATCTCAACATTCATACTCACACACACCCTTGTACAGTAACAGTGATGTAATGGATATTTTATTTAGCTTGATTGTGGTGATCACTTGACAAAATATTAAAACATTTTTTGCAGAAATAAGAATAAGTCATTCTTTCTTTTAGTCTGTCTAATCAACTTTTTTATTATTGATAGTTTATAAAAATTCCTTTCAACTCTATAATTATAAGACTCATCCAGTTTGGTAGAAACTTGATCAGATTTTTCCATATCTGAGCTGTTTCAAACAATTCCTTTTTCTTTTCCTATTACCACAGGTTGTGTTCTGCAAATATAAGAATTTTAATTAATTCTATTTTGAATGATGCTCATAAAAATAAGTGTAAAATAAATTTATAAGTTTGTATAATCCTTATTATGAATACTAGAGTCCCAATGCATGAAATTCATGCATGACTAGGATCGCTATGCCTGGCCAGATATCAGGACCAATCAGGGCTTTTTGGCTGCTGGCCAGGACCTTCCTTCTGCCTGCCTTCTCCATCTGCCGGCTACTGGCCAGAGCCACCCTCCCCCGACTGTCAGTTCTCAGCCAAGACCTTCCTTCATTCCATGCCACACATGTCATAGTGTGTGATAGAATTCCTGGTCTCTCAGTCAAACTCCTGAGGGGACACATTGCATATTAGCCTATAATATAGAGAGATTCTAGACAGGAAAGAATCGACAAGCTACTCATGAGAATAATTATAAAAGTGTACATATAAGGTTTTGAGACCTTTTATAGAGATTAGATTTGAGCTCCATATGTTACTAACTTTGTTTTTCCTCCAGGATCCACATACCTTGATGGTGTGTGGTATAGAACACATTCATAGCACAATGTGACTTACAGGCACTGTGATGGAATAGGGAGAAGGTGGATTATTCTTGGAAGCCATTTCTAACCTAGGTCAACAGTCAATAAGTGAACTATACACTGAAGTGATATGAACCATAAATCTATATCCACTGAATGTATTCTTACCTAACTTCCTCTTAACCAGATCCATAAAGACCCACAGCACTCCTAGCTATTCTATTTCCTCAAGGGAATAGGAAATGGAGAGAAATCCCAATGAAAAGAGTAATCCTTTTGAGGATTTAGAAGCCTATGACCATATGAACACATTGCTTATGCAGAGCCTTCAAAAGACCCCTGCAAATGAAAAGGGTCCCTGAAGTTTACATTCCTTAGGTTCATGGGAAATTACCCTGTGGATTCATTATAGACATTACAATTTGATTTCAGTAAACATGTTTGAGGCTATTTGATAGCAAAGGTTTCTTTTCATGGTTTACACTAAAAATGTAAATGTGTTGAGTTATAAAGCCACAAAATATATAAATTTGTTTTTATAAAATTTCCTTCTTATTTTCTTTCCTCTCCTCATGAACAAATGCTCACCTGCCCTAGGTTCATGTATGTACATAACTCACATTTAAAATCTTATAGGTAAGAAACAATTGTAATGGAGATTAAATATGTCTCCAACAAATTTCTCCTTTAGTGACATCAAAAATTATTGAAAAAATACAAATTTCAAAATTAGAGTCAGATTTTAAGTTAAATTATTGTGGACAATATTACACTTATCTCCCTTCCCCCCTTTTTGTCTCCATCCACCTAACTCCCTCCTCACCCAAGGCCTTCCCCATGCTATTGTCCATGTCTATGGGTAGTATGCATATATATTCTCTCATTTATCTCTCCCCATCCCTCCAGGCTCCTCTCCACTCAGAGCTCTCAATCTGTTCCAGGAATCCATGCCTCTGAAACTATTTTATTAGTTTATTTTTAAATCTTTCAGATTCATCATCTCTAATTAAACCAAGCAACAATTAATTAAATCCAACTAATAATTCCCAACAACAACTGGCACAAAAATAACCTTATGTTATTTTCTAAAATCAAGAATAAATTAAAAAGCAGAAATTTGGATTAAAAAGCAGTTAAAATTACATTTTATTTATGAAAATTCAAATCATGTCAGCAGAGGAAAAAAAAACAACTCCAGAAAGATCCCTTTTACTATCAAATAAACTTTTTAACCTATTCTTTACATTTGTAAGGAAAGATTTATAGTGTTGGCATTATTAATTTTATAAATGTACTGTAAAGCATAAATAATGCTAATTGTTACTTTCATCATCTATCTCATTCATTTTTCATATTCTTGCATGTTATACTTATAAAATAAGAAAATAACAGAAACTTATATGTAATATACACATGGATTTCCAACAAATAAAAATATAGTTTCATTCAATCATTTGTAATTTGATTAAAGTCAAATTTTATGAAATGTGTAAACTTTTTAAACACACAAATCAATGTTCTCTACATTACCTTTCCCACCCAGTCAAAATCTAAGCACACAGCTTCCCTCATTTTCTCCTGAGAAAGTTTGCTATTATGTGAGTTGTTTACAGTTAAGGTGGCTTTAACTTATCTGAAGTATATTTGCAATAACAATTTCCTATTCCAAGTGTTCTTTTTGTGATCAGGTACCCAATTATGAATTTTAATAATTATTTTGAAAAATGTCATTTGTAACTCATCCAAATGTCTTAAATAAAAATGTTCATTAAGAGAAATTCTCAAAAAAATTTTAACATAAAAATGAGAAATAATAAAAGTTCTAAAAAAAAGTTAGTAACAATTTTACATGTAGTTGAAGATTAGGAGAGACTGAATAACAATAGATACTTTTAAATCTATTTCTAAGGTTATGCAACACTTTGCAGAAGCTGTCAAGATTTTATTAAAAAGGAAAATGAGGAGAAAAAAATGATGAATTTTTAAGCCTGGGATGATAAAGTGATAATAACAAAAGAGATTAGAAGTGTTGTTTATTTTCACATAATTCATTCTGGTCTGTAGACATTTAAACGGATGTACCGAAGTGCTGAGAATGAATGAGTAACCCTTGTAACTTTTTCAATTATAGAGCCATAGAAGCAGATCACAATGACTTATAATCCTGAAACATCTGCTGTCAATCTAATGGGGAGAGATGACATTGAGGAATAGACTGTTCAACTTTCTGAAGTAGGTACTAAAGATCTATGAAGGATACTGAGACACAAAAGAAACAAATCAAGAACATGAAGTTTGAACTTCACAATCAATGTGTGTTCATGTAGATGTATGTAGCAGGGGGCAAAAACACAGGACTATGTCTTAATGAAAAGAAGTAGAACCACAATCTAGCTAATATACAGTGAGAGCCTTAAAATGAGGTTCTTTAGGCAAGTTAGCGTATTTTTTAAAAAAAATTTTTCATATAGGGATTATACCACATACAGGACACAAACAAATCAAGTAAGAGGATCTATGTGGCAGTACTTACTAATTATCAAGTGTCATATAAATAGCAAATACGTAAGCCCTGCAGAGAAGCAAGAGATGGTGAGAGGAAATATTTGATTTGCTCTGCTCTCAGGCAGTCTGCCTCTCACAGAGCAATCGCCTCAGTTCACTGGTTATGTTATCTTGATGATATACATTTTCACTTCCCATGCTGATTTTAGAACCGAACCCCATGTAAGAGATTCAATGTCATGCCGATTTCATCTGAGACTGGAAGTGAAGTGTGAGATAGAAAAGATGTCCCAAGGGCTATCAGGGAGTGTTTTGCTTTTCTTACAAGGAACTGTGATTTTTCTATTGAATAACTCTTTTCTCAGGATATTGTCCAGGTAAAGTAATTGACCAGAGAATAATGGTAAAAAAAAAAACAAAACAAAAAAAAAAAAAGAAAAGAAAAGAAAAAAAAATACCTCTATTAGAGTCTAGTGGATAAGCATCAGTTATCTCCAGTTCTACTGAGATCTAATATAAAATGGCTGCTTTGTTTCCGAGAAATGTGGTGCATGCAACTGTCTTTGTTCTTATAGTCTGTGCAGTTCTGATCAGAATTTCCATCCTGCTGTAGCCATGAGGAGAGAGAAGCCAAATGTTTGTTTCACAGATTCTCCTTGGATGTACAGAAGGGCATTGTAGGATAGGAAAAGGCCATAATTATCTATATAGAGCCAGAGTATCATTATTTTTTTGCCAGGTTACTTGCTATCCTACAAGACTGCTTTTTCCTTCAATTTTAATTTGACTTTGACCTTTACTTATATAATAGCATAGTCACAGATGTAGCTTTGTCAGAGCTTACTACATGTGAGTTGTATAACAAAACACTGTAGAGAGTTGCATCAGGTGACTATAACAAAAGAAAAGCTAAGCAAAATTTAAAACATATTAAATAAATAAAAGATATGATCTGAGTTTAGTTAAATTGAGCAAATTAGCAAGGGAGATTTCCCCCAAAGGAAAAAAAATTCCTTGTTTCTATACTTTATCACTTCACCAGTATTTACAGCTAGCAAAACAAACTGTTAAAATATGTTTGTGTATGCACAGCTGGGGTGGCTCAGTTGGTTGAGATTAGTCCCATGAACCAAGAGGTCCCTGGTTCAATTCCTGGCCAGGCACATGCATGAGTTGTGGGCTTGATCCCCAATAACAGACATTTGGTTTCTCTCTCTCTCTCTTTTTTTCTCTCTCTCTTCCTCTATTTAAAATTAAGATACCTAGGACCTAGCTGGTTGGCTCAGCAGATAGAGCCATGGCCTGTGGACTGAAGGCTCCTCAGATCAATTCCAGTTAAGGGCACATGCCCAGGTTATGGGCTTGATCTCCAGTGGGGGGCATGCAAGAGGCAGCTAATCAGTGATTCTCTCTCATCATTGATGCTTCTATCTCTCTATCCCTCCCCTGTCCTCTCTGAAATAAAAATAAAAAGTAAAAGTAAAAAAAAAACAAACAGAAAAAAACACAGAAACATGTATTTTGGAAAAAAAATTAAGATCCCTAGGAATAAACTTAACTAAAGAAGTAAAAGACATATACTCAGAAAAATACATTACACTGAAAAGAGATAAAGGAAGACACAAACAAATGGAAGAATACCCGTGTTCATGGATTAGTAGAATGACCATCATTAAAATGTCCATACTACCCATAGTAATCCATAGATTCAATGCAATCCCCATTAAAATATCAACTGCTTGTTTCAAAGACTTAGAACACATTCTCCAAAAATTCATCTGGAATAAAAAAGACCCTGAATAGCTGGAGAAGTCTTGAGAAAGAAGAGCAAAGTTGGAGGGATCACAACACCACATAACAAACTACACTACAAAGCAACTATTCTCAAAACTGCTTGGGCACAGGAACAGACATATAAACCAATGGAACAGAATACAGTACCCAGAGATTGACCCAAGCTGTTATGCTCAATTAATATTTGACAAAGGAAGCAACAGAATACAATGGAGTCAAGACAGTCTCTTCAATAAATGGTGTTGGGAGAATTGGACAAATACATGCAAAAAAATGAAACTAGACCACCAACTTGCACCATACACAAAAATAAACTCAAAATAGATAAAGGACTTAAACATAAGATGGGAAACCATAAAAATTCTAGAAGAAGCCATAGGCAGCAAAATATCAGACATTTTTCTTAGCAATATCTTTACTGATGCAGCTCCTAGGGCAATGAAAACTAAGGAGAAAATAAACAAATGGGATTACATAAAAGAAAAGCTTCTGTACAGCAAAAGAAACCATCAACAAGAAAGCCCACTGCATGAGAGAATATATTTGCCAATGCTATTTCTGAAAAAGGTTTAATCTCCAAAATTTACAGGGAACTCATACAATTTAAAAAAGGAAGATAAACAATCCAATAAAAAAAAAAATGGACAAGGGACCTAAATAGATACTTTTTGAAAGAGGACATACAGAAGGCCAAGAAGCATATGAAACCATATTCAAAATCACTAATCATTTGAGAGGTGCAAATCAAAACAGCAATGAGGTACCATTTCAGACCTGTCAGAATGGCTATCATCAACAAATCAACAAATGACAAGCACTGGTGAGGATGGGAAGAAAAAGGATTCCTGGTGCACTGCGGGTGGGAATGCAGACTGGTGCAGCTACTGTGGAAAACAGTATGGTGTTTCTTTAAAAAATTAAAAATAGAACTGCCATTTGACCCACTAATCCCACTTCTAGGAATATATCTCAAGAAACTAAAAACACCAATCAGAAAAAATATATGCACTCCTATGTTCACAGCAACAAAATCTACAATAGCCAAGATTTGGAAACAGCCTAAGTGTCCATCAGCAGATGAGCGGATTAGAAAATTGTGATATATGTACACAATGAAATACTAAGCAGCTGTAAAAAAGAAATAATTATTACCATTTGCAATAGCATGGATGGAACTAAAAAGCATTATGCTAAGCGAAATAAGCCAGTCAGAGAAAGATAAATATCACATGATCTCACTCATTTGTGGAATATAATGAATAACATAAAATGGTGAAAAATAGAACCAGAATCATAGAAGCATCAAACAGACTGTCCAACTTTTGAAGGAAGGCAGGGGTTGAGGGGGTAAGAGATTAACCAAATGACTTATATGCATGCATATGAACACAGACAGGGGGTGGGTGTGAGAGCATGTGCTAGGAGATGGAGGTGGCTGGGGAGAGGTCAATGGGGGAAAAAGGAAACTTGTGCAATACGTTAAGCAATAAAGAATTTAAATTTAAAAAATCAATATAAGCATCATCATAATAAAGAGCTGATATACTAACAATCAGGACTCCATAATGTGTAATGACCCATCGCAGGAGGTTGCCTGCAGTGTGCAGTGGAGCTTGCTCCAGAGAAGGGGCTGAAGCAGGCAGGTGCCTAAGGAGGGTGTGGGTGAGAGCCCATAATGCCCCCCTCCTCAGTCCTTCGCCACCCACCGTTTGCACTCAGAGCACCCCACTGCCCTCCTACCAAGGAAAGGAGCACTGAGCAGCAATCTGGAGGCTCCCATGCTCTCCTCCGGCACCATGACTGGTCAGAGCCGCCAAGTTACTCTAGAGCAGCAGTTCTCAACCTGTAGTGCCATGACCCCTTTGGGGGTTCAAACGAGCCTTTCACAGGGGTTGCCTAAAACCATCGGAAAATGTAGTGACGTAGTTTACTGTTGTTATATTAAGACTGTTAGGTGAGGTAGATAAGAGATCAATCAAAGGACTTGTATGCATGCATACAAGCATAACCAATGAACATAGACACTGGGGGCGTTGGGGTATGCCTGGGAGGGAGGGGGGGCAATGGGGAGATATGTATAAAAAATTAGTAAAAAAAAGATACAGAGCAACATGCAAAAAAAATGAAACTGGAAAAAAAAAAGACTGTTGCCCATGCTATACCATGCTTCAAGTCAAAATTTTATTTATTTGTAATTAGAAATAAATATTTCACAATATCTAATTGTGATTATCACTATGCTTTAATTATGTCCAATTTGTAACAATGAAAATACATCCCGCATATCAGATATTTACATTACGATTCACAACAGTAGCAAAATTAATGTTAGGAAGTAGCAAAGAAAATAATTTTATGGTTGGGGGTCACCACAACATGAGGAACTGTATTAAAGGGTCCATGGCATTAGGAAGGTTGAGAACCACTGCTCAGGAGACAGGGAGGAAAGGGGGAGGTGCTCAGAGAAGGTGAGACCAGCCAGAGGCAACTTGAGGGACTGAGGCTGGGCCTTGAAGTGCTCAGTGAAAGCCAGAGTGGTCACGTGCTGGGCCAGGCATGCTGGAGCTCTGCATGGAGAGGTTAGAGTGTCAAGGCAGGGCAGTGGGTGGGTGGGGCTGTCAGATTTCACACACTTGAGCTCCTAGTATTTTTTTTTTTAAAAGGTGATTGTGTAATATATAAATTCATTATTTCATGGTGTTGTAGAAGGGTGTTTTGCTTTCAGCTGCCATTAAATCACTGAGGATCATTATTTCATATCTTCATTTGCCTCTGTATTTTCTGCAACAACCAGAAGTTTGCTGAAATTTTGAAAATACTTAAAATTGAAATACTTAAAATGGACATTCTCTACTACAGAGGTTTGGAACCCGGGGAAGAATACTTGAGAACCATTGAATCATTTATATACCAGTCCCTGAACAAAAGTCTAAAAGGCAGCTACTATTGTGAGGCCCATTTTAGAGAACACAAAACTTCAGGGAAGAGAAAATACCTTGCAAATTTCTTAAGGTCAAGTGGTCTGCAGGTTCTGGATAGACTAACTCCAGAGCCTGTACTAACTTGCAATGGTTTCCTCCCACCAGCAGGGAATTGTTACATATCAAGTCTGTCTTCAAAATATCAATTGTTTTTCAGCATACCGGTTCCAAACTTAGAAACCTAAAAGCAAAGAATGCTTACTAACACTCCTCAGTTTTTCAGATAAAAGTACCTAAAAGTATCTAATGTATATTCATTTTTAACAAAGTCCAAAACATTCGTGTCACATTTCTAAGGTCTCTTATATAAATTGTTATTTTACATCACATCTATTTCTATAATTGAATATACGTATGGCACAAATTGGCCTCCAACAACTGATCCTACATCATGTATCACACTATATACACTGAAGGAGCAAATACATGAGATTCTTTGCTTTCTAGAAGACGATATAAACTACATTTCTTTAGAGGGAATTGTACTTTTCTTTTCATCAAATATGTAACAATTAAGCAAGAAGAAAAGTTCCCTTTTTCCATTTCTTTTTCTTTTAAAATTACGGTATTGTTTTCTTGTACTTTGTGTTCATGGAAAGTAAATTCCATTTTTATTCTGATTAGCTAACTCAAATTGCAAGTATTCTGTTATTTCAATGATTGAAATTGTCTTGATTGATTTGAAGAATATAATTCATTTTTCAGTAGTTTTCACACAGATCGTCTTTCAATGAAACATTAATCCTCCCAATGTAAATATTTCTAAACAACGTTTAGAAGACCAAAGCAAGAAAAAAGGGGGAGGGGCTAATATGTAAAAAAAGGTTTTATTTTTAAACAATAAAAAATATATAAAAATCTTGCAATCATAGCTGGAGAACTCTTTATCTTCCTAATTCCCCATCACTTCAGAATAATTGAATGTTAATTTATATAAACAAAAACTGTCTCTAGCTATTACAGAGCCACCAACAAGATCAACAAATTAACATTTACTGCCAAGTAATCCTCAGACCTCATTTATGTTTCAGTAAATATTTCTATGACAAACAAGTTCAGTTCAGAATCATGATATTTTGTTTTAATCTTGCCCTACAGCCTTTCACTTTGGAAAAGTTCCAGGTTTGTTACTTATCATTTCATGGCCTTGGCATTTTTAAAGACTATGGACTGGTTATTGTGTAAGTATCCCTCAGTTTGGATTTGGGTTTGTTTAACGTTGCCTCACATTTAGATTCAAGTTAAGCATCTCTGTTTGAAAGTAATGCTGAGTTTTTCTGATTGCAATCCATTGGGTAGGCAGGATTTCAATTTGGCAATTACTGATGCATTCATGCTGATCACTTGATAAACTATTTGTCAAGCTTCTCCACTACATTATTATAATATTCCTCTTTATAATTAATAAGAATTTGAAAGGAGATGATTTAAAACCATGTAAATATTATATTTTTTCATGAAACTTAATTATTTTATTTATTTACATGTCAATAGATTTAGGTTTTACCTTTTATTTTATGGGTTACAATATATTATTATTATTATTATTATTATTAATTATAATAATTAATTTTGATGGTTAAATTCTCTTTCAAGATAGACAGTCTGATCTTTTAACTTATCATTGGAATGTGTTGAACACTTTCTTGCTTTGTGGCACAATAACATAATCGAGAATCCTCTAGGTTTTTCCCTGCCTCAGCTTTGAAAAAAGAGCCTTGTTCCTTTTATTGGAATATTTCACTGAGATTGTGCAATTTTATTTTTATCTTTTTTACTTTCTCTTGGAAGGTAATATAGAGTCAGTTTGATCACTGTTATCCAATCAGAAACCATATCCTCTGCATATGGTTTGTCCCTAACCACTAAGAGTTTTATCTGAGAATCTTGTGCATTCTATGGGCCTCTTCCCTGAGGCATCTCCGATCATCATCCCACCAAACTGCAGAAAAACTCCAGTCTGTTTTTCAAAAGTTTTATGTTAGGGCTGTTATTCTGCTTCCCATAGTGCAGTGGCAGGGTCTCCTGTCCCAGGATGCCCATCTCCTACCCAGTATGAGTAAATATCTTAAGGGAAAAACAGCCAGGTGTTTGGAGCCCATAGGTCTCTGCTTTCCCCCTTTTTAACTATGAACCTCTTTCTATGGGTGTAACATCTGATGCTCAGTCACTTTTCCTCCCTCAAAGTGAACCATTCTGGGTGAAATCTCTGAAGGTCACTAACCTGAACAAGATTTCCCCTCCAGTTTTTTTTTTAGCTCCTCTAATGCTTCCACTTGTCCCTGTATGATTCTGCACCCTTCACATGAATATTTATTATTTTTTATTCCATCTTTTCTAGTTATTTAAGCATCAACTACTCTAATCCATTAAGAATCAGAAGACATTTCAATTTGAATTCACAGATTATTCCTTTGTTACTTTTCTTTTCTCAGTTTTATACAGGTGAATTTTTCCTGGATCAGAAATATATGTATATATCTGATATCTATTCACACAAGTCTCTGGTGTTCTATTTATGTTTTTGCGAAGAAGTTAAGGTCAGAAAGTGTTTCAGATTACCTGCAAATTTCCTTAGAAATGGAAAATTTGAGTAAATTTGCTTTTGTTTACTTCTTCCTAACCAAGATGGAGAAAAATTCATATGAATTTTTTTAGTCATTTTTTTATTTGAGTTGTTATTTTAAATGCAAGGACTGTTTTTGTTGTTGTTATTTGTTTGTTTTTCTGTTTCACAGAACAGTCTCTAACAAAAATGGGTTTCCCATATGATTCCTCATGGGTTCTGCAAAATCACTTGCTGAAATCAAGCATGCTTTCCACAGATCTCTGCTAGGAGTCTATCTAGTTCTTTTCCTGTGTGTGAAAGAGTGGTTTGGGTTTTGCACCTAACCCTTGATAATTGTTTTTGGCCAGTTCCTTTTGACCACTACACTCTGGCTCCACTCTCACTGGTACCTCCTTATGATATTTGAACTTCTCAGATCCTGGAACATTTCCAGCTATTTCTTATATGAAGGCCCCTCATTTCTTCTAGTTTTCTAAAAAATGAAGTGCTACATGTTGGTTTTAGTTCTCCTGGTTGCTTTTAGATTATTTTCAGGACCAGTTTTACACATCTTCAAACGGAAAATTATCAAGTGCCACACTCTTATTAATTTCCATATTTTAAATGGTGAAGTACACAGCATGAAGGGGTTGAATCTGTAAAATATTTTCCTAAATCCTCAAGCTCTTTTATAAAAAAAGGGACACCTGGCTGCCCATATGCTACATTTTAATTTGAATGCTTAAGGTAGTGTCTTATTTACATAATGGCCAAAGATTAAAACATGTGGGACTAAATCAGAAATATAGCAAAGGAGTTGGGGTGATAATTCCAATGAATGAAGATTAAAATGCACACACATATGGATAAGCACAGGAGAGATGCTATAACAATGTGACAATAACCAGTATGTTTGTAAAAATTAATGTTCTAGCATAAAACTTACAGGATTTTTAGTATTTATAGCAACAAAACACGTAGTTGAAATATCCTTTATATTTGAAATATAGAATTTCAGGGAAGAGGTGTACTGACCTAAGCTGATATATTGAAAAAGCAAATTAGGATTTAGACCACTAACTTCCAATATGTAGAAGGGCTTTGCTACATAGTCTGCGAATTGCCAACACCAGAAGCATGTCCTACAATTCACTTCAATTTTGACTCTATCTACCTGGAGAAAGCATCAGATTCCACAGGGTCAGCCCTATCAGACTGCTCCTTCCCACCTCAGCTTCGGACACCAATCCTAATCCAGGTTGCTACCCATTGGCTCTCAGTCTTCACACATCTTGGATGGCTTTCTCATGACTCCCTCTTTGGGTCTATTAATTTGCTAGAGCAGCTCCCAGAACTCAGAAATATTTTACTAAGTAGATCAATGCTTTACTACAAAAGATATAACTCAGGAACAGCCAGATAGAAGACATGCATAGGGCAATGTATGTGGGAAAATGTGCATAGCTTCCATGCCCTCCTCAAGCACTCCACTTTCCCTGCACTTCACCTGCACCCCAACCCAGAAGCTCTCTGAATCCCACTGAAATCAGAATGTGGGGTTTGAGTCTGAGCTCATTATCTCACAAATTAAAGAATGAAGTTGGGGACCAAAATGAAAGCCAGTCCTGGAAAAGGTGCAGCTGGAGTTCCAGGAGCAGGCCAGTGTCCAGCTATGTTTCAGTTGGGTGTTAAAGTTCATATGAAGAGTCCCACATGGCCATAGTCATGTGGGAGCAGGAGAGCATCTCTCTGGCCATGAGCCCAAGAATCTAGTAGACTGGGGAGAGAGAAGAGGGCCAGAGGAAGTCAGGTCTTTTAAATGTAGGGGGCAGATGCAGCCTTGCCACCCCTGCTTGGTCTATTTAAATAATTCTACAACATCCTTGGGATTCGTTTATAAGCTCTATTGCCTTGTGATTGGTTATCTGCATGCTGCCTGTTTTAGCAATCTCCACACATTTTAAAGTTCATGCCTCTTGTGTGTGCCCTTCTTTCCCTGCCCAGTTGCGTTGTCTTAATAACTCCACCTATTTGGGTTCCTGGTTTTACTTCTGCCCCCACCATGGTCTCAGTCCCTGACTATCTAGCTTCTCTCTATCTCCTCACCATCTTTTGGGGTTTCTATGAAAGTTTCATTGCATAACATGAATGATTAACTCATTGACCATTGGTGATTGAGTCAACTTCCAGCTTCTCTCTTTCCTAGAGATCAGGGTGTGGGATTGAAAGTTCCAACTCTCTAATAACATGGTTGGCTCCACTGGTAACCAGGTCCCAACCTTAGGTGCTTCCAAAAAACATCTTTATCACTCTCATTATTTAAGAAATCACAAAGATTGTATGAGTTCTTTGCCAGAAATTTGGAGGAAGATCAAATATATACATCACAATATCACCCAAAGATATGGAAAACCATTATATCCTAGTTTCAAAATCATTCAAGTCCATGACTACTAATTAGTAAAAAGATGGAGAGACTCCGAAATATTTTTGTTTAATCACTTTTCAGGTGGTCCAATAATTTTAAGTATTTCAGTACATTAATCTAGCTAGGTGAGACATAAAAATGAAAGAGACTGTGTTAATGTTGGGAATAATTAAAATTTTGAATAAGTGTATGGAAAGTGTAAAAATTTTATTCTGTATGCATATTTCACTTCAGAATGCTCAATATCTGCTTAATGTCTTTGTTTGTGATATCATTATGATTTTTGGCAAGCTCTTGTTAAAGAAATTTTCAAAAATTAACAATAGTTAAAAAGCAGGAGGAGATAATTACCCTCATTAATGAGGTTGCATACCAGATTCCACAACAGTCGCTTGCACAGCAGGAGAGCCAGACTATTTTAATGTCAGATATACTTACCCTTGACATTCCTTAATTACTTTTTTTTAGTTTTCCTTGACTCACCTTAAATGCCAAGAGTGCTATGCTCCCCAAATTGAGCTCCAATTGTAGGTATTTCGGGTGATAACCCATTGTTGGATTTGATGTAACATTGATCCTGAAAACGTTAAGCTTGTTTTAAAGAAATTTTAATCACAAACTGTTTATTACATCTTAACACCTAGGTTTATATTTAACACTTTAAATAAAAAAATTTAAATTTGGAAATATAGTCATTTTAATACTCAATATACTATAAGCAATGATATTCTCATGGTGATAAGTAAAGCAGGTATTTGAAACAAAAATAACATCTATAGAATTACAGAATTCTGATACTTTCTATGTGTTAAAGTTGCCTTAATTTATTATATATTATTTTGTTGAATTAATGCAATACTCCCCTGTAGTTAACAATGAATCGGTTGATTATCATAGTTATTGAGGGCTTAAGATAAAATGAATAATTTGTCTAAAGGCTAGGCCATGGATTAAATTCTATAAAACTGACAAGTTATTTTAATGCAATGGTGTATTTTTTGGAGGTAAAATAATTTTTCTGTCTTCTCTGTCCTTTTATAAGTGGAAAAAATTGAAAAAGAAAATTTGACAATAAAACGGTAACAATAAAGCAATTGGGTGTTTTGATAGAAAGTTTACATTATTGAGGGGTTCCTTTTTGTTTCTTTTTTTCCAGCTGAGAAATTCCTAATGTTTGTCAATATAAAGTAAAACTAACATAATGGAGTGGGGGTTCCTATAAGAAATAAACTTAAGTAAAATATTAAATAACTTTGCAGGAACTGCTATTGATATAAATCCAGTTAATAACTTTAAGTGTTCCAAAGTGGTGAGAAAGAGTAGAGTGGAAGAGTAATAGGTAAATGAAGCTATCTTTAATCCCAATATCATCTTTCTTTTTCACATCCTTGCTTGATGCAATTCAACTTAGATATGTCATCTTTTATATAATATCTATAATCTCTAAGGAATTATTTATAATTTTATAAAGCATATGTTTTACATTTCTTTCTTACTACTAAGAAAGGGTTGGCATACTTGTTATCACTATTAGCATAATGACTCCTAAGAAGAAAATTAATAAATAATGTTAAAATTTATGAGAATGTATGTCCCTTGAAGACCAATTAAATAAAATTATGACTCTGTGATCGAGCTCTTCATATTGACTTGACCTTATGACCATTCATGCATATTTTAGACACATTTCTGAAAAATAATGTTGGTAACAATTATGTGGGATAGTAACTTGTTCATGTAAAACGTATTGAATGATACAGAATGCTGATATTGAGTGTCACTGTGAGGAATACAATGAAGATATAATATGAAGTCACTATACTCAAGCTGCTAAATGATTAAAGTTAAGTAAGCTGAGGTATGAGGACAAATTCCAGTTTTATTTTAACTAGGCTGGGAACTTAAACTTTTGAGCTTTCTCGTTCTGCATCAATGTCTGGATATACATCAGACTTCCAGATAAACCTCTGATTAACTATTGAGGGACTCACGTTTTCAGACTACCTGATATCCACTTGACATCCATCATCGAGACTACAGGATATGTCTAGACCTGCTAGTACCCATTCTTCAGACTTCTGGTATCCATCATAGAGACAACCTGCCATCTGATTGATAACTTTCCTGGACCAATTCTAGGGCTAAGAATGCAGAACTGATTATTAAAGAGAGTGTACTTTTTTATTATAAAAACTTTTAATGTTTATTTAAAAAAACATACTTCTGGGTTTTTGCCTAGCCCTATTTCGAGTTCGCAAATCCTTTGTTCCTTCAATAAATTTTTAACATTTATTTCAGTTACAGAAAGGGGACTTGACCCTTGGTGGGTCTAAGGACAAGTCAGTAATGTTTGGCTAGATTTCATGCAGGAAAAATTTTATTAGTCTAAAGGAACATTTATTAAGCTGGGGATATAAAACATGAAAAGGCCTAGCATAGAAGTAACAGAAGAGCTAAGACTAGGCTTCCCTGGGCTATCTGGGAAGTCAGAGAAAAAGGGGCTTTGGGATCAGTTCAGAGGTTAGCCTGGAATGAGCTGTTGCTGCCCATTGCTCCCCTGGTTGCAAGTCTGATGGGATTCTTCGGAGTTTAGGAGATATATGCTTGTAGGGGAAGAAGTGAGGGAAGAAGAGAGGAACAGGAATGATGCTGGCTGCTTCCCAGAGCGTAGCATGTTCTGGGTCCTTTGTCTTGAAGCTTTCTCTCTTTCATTCAGGTAGGAATCTTAGCGGACACCTCATGTGAGGGTTTTAGCAGAATATTCATCAGTTTTCTATGTATGTTCCTTCAGGGCCATGATCTCCACTGATTGGTCAGTGTCAGGTGGGAGGACATTAGTCATTGCAGCTGGTCCTGGTGTCACCCGCATGGTTTTGCTACTTTTCTGGGTCTGAAACTGAAATACAACTGAGACCAGGATGTTAATTCTAGGGAGGTGAGCTTTTGTGTCTGCTATAAATTGCTCTGTAGATTATTTAGCTATCTGTCTCAGTTTCCCTAATCCACTTGTCCTGGCTTCCTGGCCTGTCTCTTTACTAGCCAAAGCTCCTGACTCTTTTTAAGTTTGTTTGACAATTATCTGCATTTAATATCATGACTCTGAGTTTACCAAAATGCTTGAATTTTGTCCACATGACACCAAATCCTTCAGGTAAAAATTAAATTTCAAAAATAAAAATCAATAATTTAGCATCTAAGTTTTTTTTTTCCACCATTGATTTTTTTTTAAGTTTCTAATTATTGTAGCTTATATTATAACTAGAGGGCCGATGCACAAAATCCATGCATGGGTAGGGTCCCTCGGCCTGGCTGGCAATCAAAGCCAATCTGTGGAGCGACTGGTGGGGTGATAGGGGACCCCTTACTGGCACCTGCCTTGGCTGGGCTGGGGGTAGCTTTTTCATTGAATTTCTGCCCCCTGGTGGTCAGTGCACATCATAGGAAATGGTCTTTTCACTGGTTGTGCCATTCGGTCAATTTTCATATTAGGCTTTTCTTACACAGGATATTTATCTTTGACTTAAAAATTTTTGATAATGTTTTTTTTTACACACCTAAATTTCCCTCTGTACATAGTACAATCTATTATAATATAAAGAATATGGAATCTGTATTCATAAAGAACTGGATTTTTATCCTGATTTTAGCAAGTTATCTATAAGTCCACATTTATGAGCTGTAGTTTCCACATTTTGAGCATGTTATCTGTGCTCCAGAATTGTATTTAAAATATCTAAACCTTTCATAGTTCTGGTAGAATTTTTGCCAATGACTAGAGTATTTATTTCCTTATTCAGTATATAATTAAGTTAAGTACCCCTGTAACTCAGGTGAATAAAATATATTCTTTCTGATTACCATGCTTATATAAACAACAGGATTCATAGTTTTTAATTTTATTATATGTATTAATTTATTTTATTTTTATTCTCTTGGTTGATCCTTTTTTGTACATCAGGATTTTCTCACAAATACTTCCCCCTGCCTCTTTTCTCCTGTTTTGGTCACTGGACAAAAAATCCTGCTGCACAGATTTTCTGATCTTTCCAAACACCTTTATGTTATATTTCAATGTGGAACACCTGCCCTCTATGCAGTCAGTGTAATATTAACTTTCTCTAAGTTAAGCTACTCAACCCAAATCTATCTTCACCTCTGTGACTTAGTGGGTTTCTCTCAGTTTCCACAGACATCCTTGACTCATTGTTTTCAGAAGTTGGAAATCCATGAGATATACTCAGTATCTTTTATTTCCATTTCTTATTTTCTTATAACTTCTGGTGTTATATACATTAATATCCGCTGAAAATGACTCTCCTTCCTTCCTTTCCTTTTTTCTCTCTTCTGTCTAGCCTTTCTTTTTTCTTTTATACTTTGTCATTTTATTTCAATTCTGAATATAGAGGGTTTAGAAACTTGATTAAACCCTCAACATTTCATCCAAATTTTCTACAATTGGACCTACTTTTATAAATCCCACAAAAGTATATAAATCTTTGTATTAAGCAGTAAGTGTGATGTAAACTATATCTGAATATAAGAAAATTGTTAAAGATATTTGATGTCTATAAATGGTTCATTCTCAGTAGGCCATTATTTACAGTATGAAATGCTATTGAAAAAAAATATTTTTCAGTAGAAAGCTGTCTTCAAACTTTTAAAATAATAGGGAACAATTTGAAGCTATACTATATAACTTGTAACCAAATTGAATATAATTAGCATCTTTATATTAATATATTTTGCATTATAAATCAGATGATAAAACAAGATCATTTCTTAGGGATTTCCCTCTTTTGCATTATAAGAGTAAAGAAAAAAAAAGTCATAAACCCTAGTTACAGTAGCCACAAAAAAGGGACAGATTACATGATTTGTATTCATGATCATACTCCCTAATATTTGGCTTGGCTCTGAATCTTATTCAAAAAAACTTAGAAGCAAAGAGTTACATGATTTTTACTTGAATAATTATTACAAGGATATATTTTTAGTGTGCTGCTATAGAGCATTTATAAAAATAAAACTTTCCTCTCTTGTGCTCACCCCTTCACTGTGGTTTATTATTTGGTGATTATAAGAATGATTTTAATTTTTAAGGAATGCAAATAACTATGATTATTAATAACATTTATTAAACAATTTCACACTGATTTCTGAGAAATAAAAAGGGGTTTAAATAAAAACAATCCATGTACTGTGGGGATTTACAATGTTAGCTAATGACACAAATCCACATTAAGAATACAGACATAAAGAAACACTTTCGATAGCAACATATGTACATTTTAATTTTGAAAATGAAGTGAAAAGAAAGAATATTTCTTGAAAGTTGAAGGGGTAAGTGAGATGTTAAGAAGCAAAATTCTAAAAACAGTTTAACACCAAAATCGGTTTGGCTCAGTGGATAGAGCATCGGCCTGTGGGCTGAAGGGTCCCAAGTTCGATTCTGATCAAGAGCATGTACCTTGGTTGCCGACACATCCCCAGTGCAGAAGGCAGCTGATCAATATCTCTCTCTCAAGGATGTTTCTCTCTCTTTTTCCCTCTCCCTTCTTCTTTGTAAAAACTCAATAAAATATATTAAAAAATAAATGAATGAATAAATAAAAGCAGCTTAGCTCCTAGCCAAGCCCTCACTGCAAACTCCTTTGAGTGCTTGTGAAGTGAATTGTGATTGGTAACCTTACCCTGGTGGCAGGGAATACTGCTGAGGATTCACTGAAAGATCTCCAGGGGTAAAAACTTTCCAACATTTCTAAGAATAAATGAAAAGTTGTACATCATTAGGGCCAAAATATGTTGCATTTTTCTGGCAGCAATATCAGCAAATTGAAGTTATCAGGTAGTTGATATTAGTGTACAGTAAAATAGAAAATTTTAAGTAGTATTTTATAAACTCTGTGTCAGAAATCCTGGGTTTGCAGACTACTACTTGCCTATTTAATTTTTTTAATCTGTTAATCTCAATCTCAGTTCATCTAAATTTTAGTCATCCTCATGGTAAAAACTAGACATTCTCATTATCAATAGTTTTATTTTTTACTAGTGGCCCAGTGCACAGATTCATGCACAATGAAAGTAAATTAATTAGAAGAAATATTTTAATACTGTTATTAGTCCTTTCTCTATAATAGAAATGCCAACCATATTCATGATTGACAATGACAGATGGAAACACACATGTGCAATTGGCACCAGTGAGAACTATATACACATATAGTTGCTTAATTAGATCTGCTCTCTCATTTAGCTAAGCTTTTACCAGCCCAGTGAAGCACCACAACTTCTCTTTCAGGTAATTGTCAGCAACACAACAGTAAATATCAACATGAAACAGATTACTATTGTAGATCACACAGGGAGAACAAAGGTTAAATATTTAACTGCAGAAATATTTGATTATATTCTACACAGTGAGAAAACCTGAAATCACTTTTGAGATTCACCATTTCTTCTTTTCAGGAGGGTCAAGTTTCTAAACTTCCTAAATCTCTGGCTAATGAAAAGAAAATAGGATTCCAACAAGTCTCCTATCTACCTACTCTAGGACTTCTGTAAAGATCAAATGAGATGAGGCACGGGGAAATGCTTCACAGACATTTGGTTAAAGTGTAAAATGTTTGCATCTGGCTATAAAGCAAGCCATGTTCCTGGACTGAAGAAACTGTGAGGAGGCTAGTCACTAGGGAGAGGAAGCCAGGCATTGCTATGGGATGTCATTGCCCGGTGCCCACAGTGACCATTTCCAGGCTGGACTGGGCTGTGGGCTGTATTTTGAGCCATGGGATCTCCACAGTGTTGGCTGCAGTTTTGTGGCCTGTCACTCTGGGGTGATGATGAGGCCTATGTCCCATTTAGGGGAAGCCAAGTGTTGCTTTGTCAACATCAGGTCCACAGTGACATTACTTTGTAAATGACCACTGTGCATCATGGCAGCTCCTGCATTGAGCATTTGCATCTTGGTGGTCAGTGCAAGTCATAATAACTGGTCAGATGGTCAGAGGGACACTTAGCATATTAGCCTTTTATGTATATGTATTATCTGTTTCTCCCAGATAATGTATATGTTCCAAATGAGTCACTATTATCTGTCCATGGTTTATACACATATGCATATAATTTCAATTGCCATAAATGTTATAAAGTTTAAAAAGCTATTTAATTAGTATCTTTTCAGCACTATCTAGACATGTAAACAATCTAAGCTGTTATAAAACAATTATAATATCGTAACATTTATTGAGAGCTTACTTTGCACCACCCCCTTGGTTAAGCAAACTATACAATCATTTATTTAGCTCTTACAAGAAACTATTGCATAAAAGCAATATTCAACATATTTTATTTATTCATTTATTTATTTCATTAAAGTACATCTATTGGCCAAAAGCTGTTACTGAATAAAATATATCAATACCTTGACTCCGTGTTTTGTTGACTTAATCAATACATGAATTTCCCCTCAGAATATAGCTTCCATTGCCTCTTTGAGTTAAATTTCCTCATTATTTTGCATCTATATTTCCAAGAAGGGTTGATATCAATGTTGTTTTTATAGTATTTTCAAACAAGAACTTTAAATTTATCATTATCATGCAAAACCTCTTCAACATCCATTTTACTTACCAATTTTACTCTTACAAAACATATTTGCTATGATATCTACCAAGCTCTAATGCCTTTTCAACCTTATTTGACTATCTCATACACTCTACTTGAATTACTGCCAATATCTGAGTTATGTTTATTAGACAACATTATTATTCCTGGCTTTATAGATTTTAATCTACTATACTACAATGATTCACCTTTACTTCTCTTTTGAACTTTATAGCCTGGCCTGAGGCTTTATTGATTTCTACAACTACATGAAGAGCAATTAATTTCTGGTCTTCCATTGAATATATGTAAGTAGGTCAAATACATGAATGTATGCAAACATCTATTTTTGTCTGCTCATATACCTGAAATTTGAGCAATTCTAAACAACACTGGCTAGGGACCATGTGGAGAATAATGTGATTTTGGCTAAAAAGCTGAAATAGACCCTGAAAGAATTTAAATTTACAGTCTCTCAGCTAACCAACCTTCTTGTACCAGGGCACTGATTCTCTCCCCCTAGCTTTTTTATAGTTTTACCAGTTTATTATAAAATATGCAATGATGGACAGAGTGAACAGGGAGAGGTCTGGGATGTGAGGGTCCTAGGGTGTGAGGAATTTATAAGAAGCGTCCTCATGCAGGCATGATCAGATATTTATTTCATCTCCAGCCCCCTTGCTCTCCAGAGAGGATGGGAGCAAGGATGAAAGTTTGAACTTCTAATCACGCCATTGATTTCTGATGAAACTAACAAATATCTATGTTTCCATAATTTCTGAGGCAGGAAGTAAAAGACACCTAAAACGGCTAGTTTGAAGGGATGTTAAGATAATAAATGTGCATCCAGGTTGCCCTAGCATTGGCCAAACCAAAAAATGCGGGTCAAAAGTAAGTGACAGAATGATAGGAGAGTACATATTCAATTAGGAATTTTAAACTTTCATTATCTGGTAGTAGATATTTGTTACTTTATTTCCCAGTACTTGCTCCTTATTTGTCTCATTGTCTCATGAGGACTCTCTCTCTCTCTCTCTCTCTCTCTCTCTCTCTCTCTCTCTCTCTCTCTCTCATTAAAAAAGTCACCTCCTGGATCTTAGTGGTTGTGGTATAAGTCAGTTAGTAAATCTCAGTCTCCCAGCCAAGTGATTGATATAAGATGTGCAACTAATTCCATTAAACCAAAAGGATTCAGACCAAGAACTTCTATTTACACTCTTAGGGAATAGCATCTCTTCCTTTTTTATTGGGGATGATAATTCAATCCTTATGGCTCCAGGAACTTGCTACAGGAATGCAGTATTTTTAGGTGCTTTCATAGAAGGAAATAAAGCTGAGATGTAGAAATGCCAATTTCTGGTTACACATTGATTCCCTAGATCAATTCACTTCAGATATTCCCTTGAATATTATTTTGCATAAAACAAGACATTCTTTTTTTCTTATGCAAGTTTGAGTTGGTTTTTTTGTCACTTGCAACCAAATCTCTCTTGAATAATTCAATTTTACCCAGTTTATAAGTCTGAAAATTCAGATGCTGAGAGGTAAGGTAGAGTAGGGCAAAGTCTGAGACCTGGATGAAACTTACACTTGAACTTAGATATCCTAGTTACTTGAATTTGATTATGTACTTTTACTACTTATATAATCAGTGGTTATATTGAAGAGTTTCTTAACTAGCCTATTTATTTTCAGTTTAGCCAATTTTCTCTCAGTTCTTCCAACATTTCCATACCAGAATTTTCTTTTTAAAATATGCACATAATCACGTATTTTTCCTCTTTAACATAGAACTGTGCTCCCCTCCTAGATAATTCCTAGTTGGATAGTACACTCCATTCCTTAGTCATACCAAACATGCCCTCCTCTATCATTTCCCCATTTCCAGTAAGACTTTATTTCCAGACTAAATCTTTGATCCTAATTCTTCTCTATACTAAGGGTCACCTCATCTTTCTAGACTTGTACCTCTCACAAATGCAGTATCAGGCTGGATTTTTGCTTTACAGATATCTTTACTCAACGAAACTGTGGTCTTTTAGAGTAGGGACTTTGGTGTACTTGAAGGGGGGTCCCTCAGCCCAGACTGTGTCCTCTCACAGTCCAGAAGTCCTGGGGGGATGTCCGACTGAGGGCTTAGGACCACTCCGCAGGTCAGACATTATTAGCACTGCTGCATAGGCTGCTGCATTCACCAGCCATGGTTCCAGCTCAGGGCTTCTGGCTGAGCGGTGCTCCCCTGTGGAAGCACAGTAGCTACGAGGGAGCAGCTCTTACATTGAGCATCATAGGTTGCCAGTGCTTCCACCATTGGGTCAATTTGCATACTAGCCTTTTATTATATAGGATGTTCCTTTTTCAAAGAATAGTGCTTACAATGTGGTGTGGCCTCCACTGTTAAATTAAGGAATTGTAATATCTGCCACTTTTGTTGTAAGATTTCAAAGACTGTAAAACAAAGACTTCAAAGACTATTCTAATAGGCTTGGTAATGTTAGCTAAATCAAGAGGGTATCAATACAAACAAAGTAAGTAATCTTATAAATAAAGTATTATCTAACTTCTGAGATAAATAGACAATCACCAATAAAATAACATTCACCCTCCAAAAAATATCAAACCCCACCCTCTCTGCCAATTTACAGATAAAAGGAAGGTAGAAAATATGCAATATGACACATGAATAAAATCAGAAAAATGAGAGTTATTGTGGTGATCATTTCATGATAAACATATACAAATAGTGGACTATGTTGTATACCTGAAACTAATAGAATGCTATATGTCAATTATACTTCAATTGAAAAATCCACTTAAATAATAATTTAATGTTATTCAAAGAATTTGTTTTTTAAGTGCTTTTAACCTTATTGAAAATGACTGTATATATCAACAATTATGAAGTTAACTCTAATAAAAATGCACAATAAAACTGGTGTCAGAGTTTAGACAAAATATTTATTCAAGTATTTGAATACTGTTTCTTGCCATAAATTGCTAAAAATTTCTATATAAAAATACTGGAGGCATTTGATACTTTTATGATGCACTTTGAATATGACAATAATATATCACACTCTAGTTGTACTCAATGTAAATAAAGGAAATCTTAAAAAATATTTAGAAATGTGGAACTTTATGGGATAAATTTATCAACACAAGTAATTTACAACAAGAGGAAAGGAACATCAATATTTTTATTTTTATTTTTTATATATTTTTATTGATTTTTTACATAGGGAGAGAGAGGGATAGAGAGTTAGAAACATTGATGAGAGAGACATCAATCAGCTGCCTCTTGCATGTCCCCTCCTGGAAATGTGTCTGCAACCAAGATGCATGCCCTTGACCGGAATCAAACTTAGGACCCTTCAGTCCACAGACCAATGCTCTATCCACTGAGCAAAACTGGTTTCAGCAACATCAATATTTTTAAAGAAACTTGCAACACATCACCCAATTACAATATATGGCTTTTTCAATCCTGACTCAAACAAACTGCAAAACCAAAAATGTTTCCCCAAGTGGAGAAATTTCAACACTGACTAGATATTTGATGATTAGAAGGTACTTTAAAATAATAACAAAGATGAAATGGTTTGTTTTGTTACAAACTTCTTGGACATAGGATTTTGAAATTGTCATAAATAGAAGAAAATGATATTTGGATTTATTTTAAAATTATAAGGGTTCCAAGGGAGTTGGTGAGAATATAGAGGAAATGATATTGGATAGGAGTTTAAAATTTTTGATGCAGGGTGATGAGTACCTCTGGATTCATTAAATTATACTCTGTTTTTATATATGTTTGAGGTTTTCCATATTAAAGTGTTTTACAGCATACTTATGATGTAGTACTCAAATGTGTTTCATTTATAGAAAATCTAGAAATCTATTAAAAATGAATATATAAATAGCACTTTCCCATAGCAATGGCATACTGAAAACCACAGTAAAATTTGAACAGATTATTTCAACATGATCATAGTAAAAAAAGCAAACACGTTTAACAGATTCCATGAACTTTTTTTCATACCCTTCATCCTATTAAAAGAAAGCAAAGATACTTGTTATTCCTATAGAAGTCAGATTTCTACCAGTTGTTTCTTATGAATTGTTAGGCCTACATTTTGGCATCCAATTATGCATCAGTACATTTCCCATTCAAAAAAGAGTTGAATCTTGGTGTCTTTTGGGCATATAAGTATGTATATCCAATCAACAGTTTGCATGGAAAGAGTTTATCCTCATTCTCTTTTCACAAACAGGTATTTCTTGAGATAATTATAATATTCTGTAATGGCCCTAAAATTAATTGTACTCTACTCATCATCCAATTAAGAAACTGGTTTGTCCCTACCAGATTGATATAAGATTAACAAGTTATAGCTATTTCTGGTATTTTCTTAGTGTAATTAAACTCCATTTCCTTTCTTTAGAGAGGACTGTTGAAGTAATACAAAAGAAAACAATAAAAGCAGAACTGGGCTACTTAACATTTATAAGTCAGCTTCCTGCCTAGATGCTTCTCCCATGACTTAAACACTGTGGCTAAATTAAACAAAAACAACATGGCCTCAGATCACAGGATTTAAATTCCTTTGGGATTCTACATAATGCTAATTCTACTTTTGGAGTTAAAAGAAAATTAGAAAACTTTAGTGTGGATAAAACATTTCAGTTCAGGCATTTAAAAGAAACCGGATAAACTATTGAACATCTGTTCAATGTAATCACATTGGGGAATACAACATCTTGAAATGAAGAACTCCCCCCCCCCACCTTCCTCCCAAAAAAAGAAAAGAAAAGAAATAGCTACTTTCCCCAAAGCTAAGCAACCAGTGTAAGTTATATCATTTTTGAATGACTTCCATTGTTATGTAATTTTTCAAAAACTCTTTAAACAAACAAGCTTTTTATCAGACTAAAACTTTAAACAATTTATTGATACATAATTGATACATAAATTAACAAATATTTAACCCATGTTGGAAGCAGTCTTTGAGTTTCTTTTGCAACTTCTTCCAGGATGAAAGTGACTATGTAAATATTCTATTTGTATCTGTTTCATTGATCCTTGATGGCTGATGGAATAATGGTGTAACCCCTGGGTGGTCTGAAATACATACAATGCACCATTTTTTTCTACTAAGTCTTAATATAGCTCATATAAGGAAAAATCGATTTACAGGTGTGCTCTTTTCTATAACTATACTTAGTCACCTGATCCAAAGATCACCGGCAAGGGAACTAGTAACAGAGAGATAAACATCATTCAGCTAATGATAGCTGCAAGCCATTGGAACTCTTCTTAGCTTAGATGTAAATCATACACAATGAAGGCACAGAATGTTAAAGGCAGAAATTCTGTAAAACCAGTTGTGTTGATTAGTACTACATTACTAGTTTTCCATCTGCTGAGGTGCTAATAATTTTTTTAACTGCTTGACTGAAAAGTTTTGTTTCACAAAAAATCCATTTTCAGTTGTCCTATTGGAGGTATTATATGGATTACAAAGGAAGGAGTTGCTGACAAATATGCAATCAATTTATGAGGATTTGATACCATTAAAAAAAAAAAACACTAACAATCCATACCTAAAGGTATTAGAAAAATAAGTTTGCAATAGTTTACAAACATATATTTTGTTATCACAATACTAAATGGAAAGTTGAGATTTGAGTCTCCAGATTTTCATACATATATTAAAAAGTATTAGTAAATAGAGAAGGATTTATGTTATATCACAGTATGCTTTATTAGTGCAAATGTTAATCTTAATATTCAGCCATGAGTTTCCAGGGAAGAGAGAACTAATCAACTTTGTGTTCCATTTCTACCAAAGTCATTCAATATTGAAGATTATTGTCTCTTAGTATAATGCAAATAAACATTTGGTTTACCTAAATCATTATGTAATGATTATATGTTTTCCAAGCATTTTATCATCATTCTTTTTTTGTCCTTATAGATTTACCTATAAAAACCCAGACCAGCCAGTGTACCTTAGGAGTTGAGCATTAACTTATAAACCAGGAGGTCACAGTTTGATTTCCAATCAGGACATATGCCCAGATTGTGGGCTCAATCACCACTAGGGGATGTGCAAGAGGCAGCTAATCAGTGATTCTCTCCCATCATTGATGTTTCTAACTCTTCCTCTCTAAAATCAATAAAAATATATATTAAAACAGCCGAGACCGGTTTGGCTCAGTGGATAGAGCGTCGGCCTGGGGACTGAAGGGTCCCAGGTTTGATTCCGGTCAAGGGCATGTAAATTGGTTGTGGGCACATCCCCAGTAGGAGGCATGCAGGAGGCGGCTGATCGATGTCTCTCTCTCATCGATGTTTCTGGCTTTCTATCCCTTTCCCTTCTTCTCTGTGAAAAATCAATAAAATATATTAAAAAATATATATATATATATATGTATATATATATATATATATATATATATACATATATATATATATATATATATATACAAAACAAAATACACTATGCTCAGATCAGAAAGACTTGGAGTCTTCTTGGTCTCTTCACTATGATAATTTTCGCTAAATAATATACATTGTTGAGAAAATAATCCAGTAATGTGACATTTAACCATTATAAACTAAAATGTTATAAATATAATGTTATATGTTATGTACAAATGTTGTGCATAGACATAAGTCCATTATCAGTTTACTGAGAAATTAGGCTGCTAGTTATTTTAAGGTAACAGAAATATAAATTAGGCAATGTTTTATAGGATGGTTATTAGTAGACATCAACTTGTTCTAATAACTATGTTATACAGCTTAGAACTAGTAATAGCATAGAACCAAAAACTCTTAAATCTCAATAGTTCACTGGAGCCATGGCTAGTTGCACAGATACATTATATGTCCTTGCATATGACTCACGAGTCCCCACTGTGTTGTCTTCATGCCAGAACCCAGCTGAGAGGAGCAGCCCTCATCTGCAATATCATGGGTCTCATATCAGAGAGCAAAGAGAAATGGGTGGAAAACATGGTTGTCCCAGACCTTTTTCTCACAACTGATACATATAATTTCTATTCATAGTTTGTTATCAAAGCAAGACTTATAGGCAAGTGAGTATCAGTGTGGAATAGATGTACAATCCCTTCTGCAAAAATTATCAACATCGCTTATGGCCAAAACAGGTGTTCCAGACTGAATCCAAATAACATTCAAATAAAGCCATACTGCAAGCTTATTTGAAACAAGACTAAGACAAACTATCCTATAACCTCCAACGACAATTGGACAAAACTAACATTTGGCCAACATGGATGATTGTTGCTTTTTTACCCATGGCAATCCTAGCCCATTTTAATGTTCCTTCTTCCTAGATAAAATATTTCAGATTTATTATTTCTCTTTTCCCTCTGCATATAGAACAATATCCAATTCAGAATCAGCCACAGCTTCCTGGATTCCTCCCAGTAATCATTCAACACAAGCCTAAATTCTATAAATTGCTCTTCCCAACATTTGTTTTTGAGATGTTGCCACAATTCCTCTGGGATGCGTTGGCCCTTGCTGCCACAAACTAAATCAGCCTAACTTTTGGACTGCCGGTATATCCCTAGTTGTCTCTGGTCAGTGAGTATTAACATTGGTAGGGAAAGGGCCCATTTTCAACAAAAATTCCAGTGACCACATTTAGGATTATCTATTTGTAAATGACATCTCCAATTGCAGCATTGCACCAGAACAGGGACATATGATCTTTGCACTCTGTGCAATTTATAGATCATAGTGTATTACTAATTTAGCACTTCTTTGAAAAAGTTGTCTACCCAGATTGACTTTAAATCCACCTTTATGTTTACAAACACATTTCTAAATTACGTCTTCATACTGCTTCATTTTTTTTAATTTAATTCTTTGACTAAATTAGTTTTCTCTACCTCAAAACCAAGTATAGAAGAAGAGAGTGTTCATGACCTGAATTTTCTAATGGCAGACATAAATTATTTAAAAATAACCAATGTAAATTAAATTATGAATTACTAATATTAACCCCAGGGGGGGGTTATTGTGATATTAACCAGTTCTTTAGAAATAAAAATTTCTCTGTTGGTCTGGATAAAGAATTATTCATTCAATTTTTCCATTTATATGTATATAAAAGCCTAAGCGATTGGCTGACCATTTGACCAGACGACCATCCAAGCAGTAGTTTTGACTTGCAATGATCAACAGGGGTCAAGCCCTCATCACAGGAACAGAAACCATAGGCATAGAAACATTGAACAACATACTGATGAATCTCAGAGGAAAGGGGGAAAGGAGGTAGTTGAGAAGAGATTAACCACAGATCTTATATACATAGTAGAGGCCGGATGCATGGATGTACCAGTGCGGTCCCTTGGCCTGGCCTGCACCCTTTCACAATCTAGGACCCCTTAGGGAATATTGGATTGCCAGTTTTGCCCTGATCTCTGCAGGCCAGGCTAAGGGACCCCACCAGTACACAAATCCATGCACCAGGCCTCTGGTAAAACTATAATGGGAGAAATTCCCATTGTGAAGCTATAGTAGGTTAATATCTGAACTAATACTTGTGTGCCTCTGCTAGTGGAGTGGGTTTTTTTGTTTGTTTGTTTGTTTTCTCCTTGCTAACCAAAAATAACTCCCATCAAAATACAAGCCTTTGTGGGTTTTTGGCTGTAGTGCTTTAATTTTGCAGTACAATATAAATTTTTAGCAAGGCAGAGGTATGTGTGGAATAAACGGTATTTGTGAATAGATGTTTTGCAATGAGAGGTAAATGCTTGTGAGAAGTCTTGAGAAAATAAAAGCCATCACAACTGTTGTTGTGATGTAAATATTTTTAAACATTTTTAAAAAGTTATATATGATTAGTATAGTTTAAGAATAGAGTGCAGATGATATCTCATTGCAGTTTTAATTTGAATTTCTCTGATGATTAATGACATTGATCATCTTTTCATATGTCCATTAGCCATCTGTATGTCCTCTTTTAAGAACTGCTTATTCAGGTCCTTTGCTCATTTTTCATTTAATTGCTTATTTGTTTTGGTGTTGCATTTTAAAGTTCTTTATCTATTTCAATATTAACCCCTTATCAGATGTATCATTGGCAAATATTTCTTCCCATTCATTCACTATGTCTTTTCATTTTGTTGGTTTCCTTTGCTGTGTTTTTTTTTTTTTTTTTTTAGTTTGATGTAGTTTCATTTGTTTATTTTTGAAAACAGTATTGAGGTAACTCAAAAAAAAAAAAAATGGAACTGCCTTATGACCCAGCAACCCAGCAATTCCACTATGGGATTATATCCGAAGACAGTTGAAACAGTGTTCATTGCAGCATTAATTACAATAGCCAAGATGTGAAAACAGTCCAAGTGTCCATCTGTAGAGGAATGGATAAAAAATCTGTAACCTACCCAGTGTGGCTGAGTAGTTGAGCATCAACATAAGAGCCAGGAGGTCACTGTTTGAGTCCCAGTCAGGGCCCTTGTTTTTGGTCTCTATCCCCAGAATGGGGTGTGCAAAAGGCAGCCAATCGATTATTCTCATCATTGATGTTTCTATCTCTCTCATACTCTCTTTTTCTCTGAAATCAGTAAAAATATATTTTAGCCCTGCTGGTTTGGGGCAGTGGATAGAGCATTGCCATGTGGACTGAAGGGTCTCAGGTTCAGTTCCAATCAAGGGCACATGCCTGGGTTGAGGGCTCAACCTTCAGTGTGGGGTGTGCAGTAGGCAGTTGATCAGTGATTCTCTCATTGATGTTCTGTCTCTTTCTCACTCTCCCTTCCTCTCTAAAATATATATATATATATATATATATATATATATATATATATATATATATATATATATATACACACACACACACACACACACACACACACACACACACACACACACACACATATATATATATGTATATATATATATATATATATATTCTATATACATTTAAAAAATTAGTACATTTGCACAAAGAATAGTACTTGGTTATATATACAAAAAAAAGGGAAGGGAAATCTTACCTTTTACAACAGCATGGATGGGCCTAGAGTATTATGCAAAGTGAAATCTGCCAGAGAAAGACAATAATATCACTTATACGTGGAATTTAATGAACTAAATAAACTAACAAACAAAATAGAAACAGGCTCATAGAGACAGAGCACAGACTGACAGCTGTCAGAGAGGTGGAGGGTTGTGGGCCTGGGTGAAAAGTTGAAGGAATTAAGTGGGGAAAAAAATACTCATACACACAGACAACAGTCCTGTGATTACCAAAGGAAAAAGTGGGAAGGGGGAGATGAAAGACAGTAAAGGTTGGATAATTGAGATGGAAGGAGACTTGACTTGGTGTGGTGAACATACAATATAATACACAGATGAAGTATTATAGAATTTTATACCTGAAACCAAATTTTTAATTAACTGATACCACCCTGATAAATTCAGTTTAAAAAATAATATAGCAGGGATGAAGAGTGATAAGGAAAGAGTGAACATGGCAAGCAGAAATCATAGGACAATGATTCCAATAAACATCATGGGAGGGGAGGAGCCAAGATGGCGGCATAGGTAAACACCTACACGGCTGCCTCGCACAACAATTTCAAAACTACAACTAAAAGACAGAACAGACATCATCCAGAACCACAGGAAAGCTGGCTGAGTGGAAGTTCTACAGCTAGAAGGAAAGAGAGGGGTTCACAGACACCCAGAGGAACTGCAAAAAGCTGAGGTACGGA
>PVJN01020850.1:0-35342 GCA_004026805.1 Lasiurus borealis | reverse complement strand
TTGGGGAACGACCTCCTGGTGTGTCCATGTACATTTGCCTGCCTTTGAATTCCTCGGCGGTTGAAAGTACTTGTTTTCAATGCCCCTTTTCATGCGGGGAGACGAGGCGTGGGGGAGTCAGCAGACGAGGGTGGTTGGTTTCGGGCCTGATGGTCGTTGGTGAAATACTCCCATGATGCCCACTTTGAGGCGTGTGTGCGTGCATCGTATGTGCATCTCGGGCCAGGGCTCTGGGCTGAAAATGAGGTGCTAGGAGCACAGTTGGCGGAAACCCTGACTTCCAGACCCTTTCTGGAGCCTGAGGTTGTGTTGTAAGTAGTTAATGCTGGAATCCGGTTCCTAAATATTGTTATTGCTTTGGAAGACTTATTTTTGAGTTTCTTTTTAACCAAAGATAAATACGCTGTTTAAAGGACAGAGTTCTAAAAGCTGCGTTTGCTGCAGAAATAGCAATCCTCCCCTTTTACACCCTTCCCAGAGGCAACCACTTGGAAAACTTTAGCCAGTTTTTTACATTTGCCCCCACAATCTAATTCCAGGTTCTCTTTTTGTTCACTACATTAGCAGCTTATCATAGGAGGCTGTAACTCGGCCAGATGGGAGATGCATGGGCCCAGGAATGGGGCGAGTGTGGGGTTTCCATGCCTCCTCCCAGAGCCTCTCCCAGCTAGCTACACGTTCACCAGCCGGCAGCTCTCAGGACCATCCTCCGGGTGCTTATGGGGGCCCCCTCTCCAGGGGTCAGTCTAAATCCTGTGCTCTTACTGGTTGGATTTTCCTGTTTCAGCCATTACCATCCACATTCCTCCATGGGAGACCCGAGGGCTCCGTTTCCCAGCTCCCCTCCGCCCAGCGCCTTGCCCATTCCCTCTGGACGTCGTGGTAGATGCTCATTGTTAGTGTCTGTATTGTCACTGTGTAAACGCAGCTGGGCCTCCTGTGTGCGCCTTGACTGGGAATTGAACCGCTGACCTCAGTGCATGGGACAGTGCTCATGGCAACTGGACTCACTGGCCAGGGCAGGCTTACCTTGTTAATTCCCACCTGAGGACATTTTCCCATGCTTTTTAGGGAGCGTGGGGAGAGGAACACATCAGTTGGTTGCCTCTTGCACAGCCCTGACCAGGGCCCGGGCCCGGGCAGAGCCTTTTACCAAGGTATGTGCCCTTGACCTGAATTGAACCTGGTACCATTTGGTCTGCAGGCCGATGCTCCATCCATGAGCCATACCAGCTAGGGCCAGGCTTATGCTTTTTAAAGAAATCTCTTTACCCCATTTTCTGGGCTTTGTGGGTTGGCGTGAAATCAGATGTCCACGCAGTCTTCAGTCTGTAGCCGCAGGGCCGGCCAAGAAGACTCCGCTTTGTCACCGTGGACAGAGATTGAAGGTGATTGCTGTACAGCCACCAGGGAACAGACCTGCGGGAGCGCATCACCGAACACACGCCAGGACCGTGTAAGCGCTTTATTGGTGCCCCCGGACCCACTCCGACTCCAGGTGCCGGGGCTGTTCGCATCGCCTGGGCGGGAGCAAGGCGAGCGTGTGAGCGGAAGGGCTGCGGCCGCGGCAGGAGCTATCCCCTCCCTTTCCTGACCGGGTTCTGCTTGGTTCCCAGTAGGAGCTCGGGGCTAACCCGTCCCCCAGGAGCAACCCGGTCTGCATCCTCCTGGCTGAGGACTGAGCGTAGCCAGGAGAAGCAGTTCGCTAAGTAAACGGCACATCCGGGTGCCAAGCCCGGCTCCTCGGACAGGGACAAGGCCCTGCCAGTGGGAAGCGGCGGGGTATAGGTCAGACCTGGCCGCCAAGCCCCGCGCTGTCCTGGCCGTTCTCGGGTGCGAGAACCTGCAGGTCCCGGGGACGGGCTTCTGCGAAGCTTTGTGCGCATTGAGCCTGTGGTGCTGGTAACTGGGTAAAGCGGCTTCTCGGACCGCTCAGTCCTGAGACTCCAGTTCTGTGCCTGCCAGACGCCTGTCAGTGCACTGGCATCACGGATTCGCTTGGCTATCGAGTCTCTCGGAACAACGGTCTGCGTCTGCAGTGGCGGAAGTCTCATTGCTGTGGTGACACCACGTCCACGTTATGCAGAGCCGCCTGGGGTGGGACAGGAAACGCAGGCATCCCTGTTGGACACCACCCTGTCCAAGGCTTTGATCAGGATGTCCGGCAGGTGGTCGGTGAGCATCTTGGCGCCGATGAGGATTTCGCTGAACTCTGACTCGTGCGACCACCTCGCGGTGTACTGCGCAGTGGAGCAGGAGCACCTGGAAGAGACATTGGTGGGCAAGGCGTCGCTTTGCATTTAACGCCAAAGACGAGTTTCATTGCGGATGGTATGTGGACTGAGCCAGGTCAGGGCCCCCAGCCCCCACTCACCTCCCTGCAGTACCCTCCTCTTCCAGGTGGATGATCCTGCCAGGAGGGTAGAGAGGGGGGTACTTGGTGGGGGACCCCGCGGGCGAGTCGTTGGATCTGTATCCCGAGGACTTGTGTGTCAGCAGGCTCTGCTCCCCGAGGAGGGGCAGGGTCAGGTCCCTGTGGTCGTCCCCGTCCAGCTCGGTGGGCAGGTCATCTGTGCTCCCTCCGAACAGCTCGAACCAGCAGCCGCGCAGCAGGATCTTGTACTGGAGGGGAGACCGAGAGCAGCGCTCTGGTTACTCGGCTGCACCTGGCCCGGAGCTGGGGAGGGAGGCGCAGCTCTCGGAGCGGACAGACGTCTCGCTGTCGTATTCCAGTCGGATCTTAGGAGTGTGGAGGCCCGTGGGCCTAAACTCAGGTGTCTCCTGGGCAAAGAAGCCATCATACTGGAAGCAATATTTAAAAACGAAGCCCTACAGAATTTGAGGCGAAATTATCCTTACTTCTTTTCAGCTAACTCTGCAAACCAGTGTTACTCTCCCTCAAAGACGTTAGGTACTAATTGTTTTAAATTGGGGTTGGGGTGTAGCTGGTGAGAAAGTTTATTTTCAATTCTTAGTATTTTTTCCGATTAACAACAACAAGAAGTCAGAAAAAGATTTTCGCCAAAACTGGTTTGGCTCAGTGGATAGAGCATCGGCCTGTGGACTGAAAGATCCCAGGTTCGATTCCAGTCAAGGGCATGTACCTTGGTTGTGGGCACATCCCCAGTGGGGGGCATGTAGGAGGCAGCTGATCGATGTCTCTCTCTCTCTCTCTCATCGATGTTTCTAACTCTCTATCCCTCTCCCTCTATATAAAGAAAAGGATTTTTCCCATCCAAGCTCATATATGTTCTTTATATCCTGCGGGCTTTTAACTTCTCAATACCGCATGGACAGCCTTCTCTACGGGTGAACACAAGCTCACATCACCATTCTGTTTTAATCCTCAGCAGAGGATACCTTTCCTGTTGCTTTTCAGAGAGAGAGGGAGAGAGCATAGACTGGTTGCCTCCCACATGTGCCCCAACCTGGCGTGGGGAGCGAACCCACCACCCAGGTATGTGCCCTTGACTGGAAATGGAACCCACAGCCCTTCGGTGTGCAGGCCGGTGCTCTAACCACTGAGACGCCAACCAGTGCGCATGTCACCATTCTTAAAGGCTGCCCAGTACTCTAGGACGGCCCTATTGCTGCGTCATCGATCCCAGCTGGTAGTCCTGTTTTCTGAGCTTTGGGACCACAGGATCGGGACATCGTGGGTCACACGACGGGGCTAAGAAGTACCACGGCAAAGCACACTAAGTCTGAGGAGTCTGCGCAGCCGCAAGTCACTGCACCGGGCCGAGGCTCTGCATTCAGAAACATCCTCCCGGCCCCGCGGGCGCACCTTACCTTGGGCTTGTTACAGTGGGCGATCAGCCGCAGGATTTTCTTCTTCAGGTCCTCCATGTTGGTCACACTGAGCCTGTTTGTCAGAAGATCACACTGGGCTCAGTACTCAGGCTTTCCAGCTGCCCCAGCCCCAGGCGAAGCACCGAGGACTGACCTGGGAATCACATCCTTGCCCAGGACAAGGGACACGGTGAAGTCCTTCGAGTATTCATAAAGGGATTTGCTGAAATTCCAAAAAAAAAGAAAAAATTAAGTTTCATTTCTCTACCCGAGTGTGGAAAGATACACACCCACATGTGCGGTGCGTTACAGTAGCCACCATACAGAGACAACGGAAGTGCCTGCTGACAACTGCCATTCAGGCATAAGAATAGTGAAACTTCATTTGAAACAACAGGGATAGGTCTGAGGCAATGGTCAGCAAACTCATTAGTCAACAGAGTGGCAACCTCAACTCCCATGTGGCTCATGAGCCACAGTTTGCCGACCACTGGCCTGCGACATTGTATTAGATGAAGTAATTCAAATGGAGAAAGACAAACACCACGTGATCTCACTTATGTGTGGAGTCAAAACAGACTGGTGTTGCCCGGAGAGGGGCAGGGGAGGCCAAGGGGCAAAATGCACGAAGGGACTCAAGGGTAGAAACATCCTATGTAATGGGATGTTCAGCCCATCGAAGCATAATTTGCTAATGACCTGCTAAAGCTCAACTGATTGCTGTGATGAGCACTGACCACCAGAGGGCAGACAGTCAACCAGTCACTGATGTGCACTGACCACCAGGGGGCAGAGGCTCCAGCTGTTAGGTTAGCTTGCTGCTGGGGTCCAGCCAATCAGGACTAAGGGAGACAGCTGGTCATGCCCTGGAACCCTCCTGCAGTCTTAGCTGGCCAACCTCCCAGGACCCTTCCCTGCTCCGGTGGTGCACCAGTGGGGTCCCTCAGCCTGGCCTGTGCCCTTTTGCAATCCAGGACCCCTCAGGGGATGTCGGAGAGCTGGTGCTTAATGTAGTGCTTATCTATATATGTACAAGGCTAATATGCACAGTGTCCCCTCAGGAGTTGGATGTGAGACAGGGAGTTCAAGTGCTCGCTATGATTGCGCTGACCAGCAGGGGGCGCCATGGAACGAAGGAAGGCCCCTGTTAGTTTGCTGCTGATCGCCAGCCAGGCCTACGCACTCTCCCTGTGCACAAGTTCCGTGCACCAGGCCTCTGGTCCCGTTATAAAACAAGTGGGCTGCAGTTAACACTGTGCTGCATATTTGAAAGTTGCTAACAGTAATCAAAGTTCTCATCACAGGGAAAAAATGCACGATAAGTCGTTAACTAGACACCTGGTGCTCCTTTTGCAATGTGTGTAAATACTGGATCACTGTCATGTGCCTGAAATGGGTAAAATACGGGTATGCCATTCGGCGTTACATCGTTTAGAAGTCGAAGCCATGGTCAGACCTATGGAAGGCTGGTTAGGCCCTGCCACGTGGCTCAGTGATTGAGCATCAACCTATTAACCAGGAGGTCACGCTCGATTCCCAGTCAGGCACAGGCCTAGTTGTGGGCTCCATCCTTGGTTGTGCAGGAGGCAGCGATCAATGGTTCTCATCATGGGTGTTTCCCTCTCTCTGAAATCAATGGAACTTTTTTTTTTTTTTTTTAAAAGAAAGGCTGTGTGGTCTTTCTTCAGCTAAAGAGGACCTGAGAACACCTCTGAGGATGAAAACTTAAATCACCAACAAAAGACCCGTCTTAACCCCAGACGTGCCCGTCGCCCCGTCCCCCTCCCGGAGGTGAAGCAGTACCTCAGGAGCCCCCTGGGCGGGGAGAAGGCGTAGCACCGGACGTGGGGGTAGGCGCCCCTGAGCATGATGGCCAGCAGGGCCGCAGCGCCGGCTCCCAGGCTGTGGCCTACGACGACCAGCCGGTACTCCTGAGGGACAGAGCGGAGTGAGGCCAGGCCACAGCCCGCGGCTAACGCGGGAAAGGGGAGAAGCGGAAAATGGCCTCACCGGAGCGATGCTGAAGGCCTGGCTCAGAATCCCGTCGGTGACGAGGCGTCGGTACAGGTACTTGGCAGCTTGAGAAATGCCCTGCAAACAGAGGGGCGGCGAATGATGGCCAGGCAGGGCCGGCTCAATGCACGCACTCCCTGGTGACTGTGCCCCGCAGAGCAGAGTCTCGGGCAGTGGCCGTGCCGGGGCTCTGGTGTTCCTGGCACCCGGGGCGGAGGCAGGCATGTGAACACACGGGCGACCTCAGGAACCGCCTGCTGTGTCAGTGGGTGTTTCTATGGCATTTTCTGTAGCTGCGTAGTGCTGTGCCACGTGGACATACCAGTCTAGTCTGGTCAAGTCTCTATGGTTGGTCAGATTTAGATCAGGAATGACTCAGGTTTCAAAATGGCATTAAAATTCTGGCCCTGACCGGTTTGGCTCAGTGTGTAGAGTGTCCACCTGTGGACTCAAGAGTCCCAGGTTCTATTCCAGTCAAGGGCATGTACCTTGGTTGCTGGCGCGTTCCCAGTAGGGGGCGTGCAAGAGGCAGCTGATCTGTGTTTCTCTCTCAACGATGTTTCTATCCCTTGCCCTTCCTCTCTGTAAAAAAAAAAAAATCAAAATTTTTTTTTAATAAGACAAGGTTCTGAATCAGTGACATTAAGTGTCCCCTGTTCCTGCAAAAGGCAAAACCTAGACCCTCAGAAGACAATTTTAAGGAGGTCAGGCTTTGATTTAATTTCAGAAAATACCATGTAAAACTTAACAAGTACATCTGGCGGGGGAGACAGTGCTATGAATATGAAACCTGGGGGTGCCCCACAGGCCGAGGGCGCCGTCCTGGGGAGAGCCCCGGGGAAGGCCTGGCAGCACTTCCTGACCAACCACCCAGCCCTCCCCCAACGAGCAGGAAGGCAGCAGCTTCCGAGGCACCTGTCCCGTGTCTGGTGCTGGGCAGTCAGAGCCAAACGACTTGGCCCACACCGGCTGCCGGCGTCTCCCTGGCACAGGCCTCACCCAGACCAGGTGCCAGGGCGCTTTCGGGAGCAGAGCTTTCAACTCCAGTTACGATGCTAGTGCCAGGGCCACCGCTGGTGCAGACAAGCCAAGACGGCAGGTGGAGCCCTTGTGCCGGAGCGGCCGTCTTCCCGCCGGAGTGGCCGGGGCTGGGCCTCCAGTGGGTCAGCCAGGCCCCAGTGCCCAGCTGTGGCCACACGGCCCGGAGCTGCAGGCCAGGCGGATCCTGCAGGAACCAAACAGCAGCCCGCCCAGACTGGCTGGCCGATGTGTCAGAACAAGGTCTACGCTTTTTCACACACACCCAGCGGTGGTCAAACCAGACTCTCATGAATTGGGGCACAAAACAATACCCAGGGTTAACTTAATACGGCAAATCTGTGGCAACCCACTGGTTAGAACTGCTGCTGTGGAGCCTGAGACCATCGGAAAACAGATATTTACATTACGATTTGTAACAGCAGCAGAATGACAGTGATGAAATAGCAATGAACAGTTTTGTGGTTGGGGTCACCACGACGTGAGGCACTGTATTAGAGGGCCGTGGGACTAAGGAAGTCACTGACACCCCAGCACCCCCAGCCTCCAGCAGGGCAGCACACACCTGCGGGACACGGCACCTGGGTACGGCAGGCATTGTGTTTTAAAACGGTCACTCCGGAAGTGACGCGTTTCGGCTGAAAAGCACTTGAAGTGGTGAAACAGCACAAGCCCACTGCCTGCACCCGCATCCTTCCTGGTTCATTTCCACTCCCCCAGATGGTCCAGCCTCCGCTCCGCCTCACTCGTCACCAGGGAAACCACAGGGAGCGGCCGCCCACACCACGGGAGGTGCCTGCACGGAACAGGAAGTGCGGAGCGGGGAAACGGGAACCCCCGGCGTGCTGGTGGGATGTGAAACTGTGTCTGCTGGAAAACTGGTTCCTCAAAAAGTTAAATCGGGCCCTTGATGGTGTGGCACAATGGCTAGAGTGCCGGCATGCAGACCAGAGTCCCGGTTTTGATTCTGGTTAAAGGCACAGGCCCGGGTTGCAGGCTCGATCCCCAGTGGGAGGCGTGCAGGAGGCAGCCGATCAATGATTCTCATCATTGATGTTTCTATCTCTCTCCCCTTCTCCCGTCCTAACTGACATCAATAAAAATATACTTAAAAAAAGCTAAATCAATCCCAGCAATCCCACTTCTGGTCTACACCCGAAGGAAAAAGCGGGGATTTGAGCAGACCCCGGCACTCCACGGGCACAGCAGCCCAACGCCCACCTCTGAGGCCGGGGTGGACGGAGGGGGAGGGGAGGAGGGTGGAGGTGGCAGCGGCTACTATTCAGCCTTGGAAAGGACAGAAACCCCGACACATGCTCCGGGGAGCCACAGGAGCACCCGGACCCTCAAACAGCGGATGAGGGGAGGAGAGGATGGGGAGGGGAGTTGGTGGGATGATGAGTTCGGGGCAGGGAGAGGTGACGGCCATAGTTCTGAATGTCTAACGTACTGGACTGGGCGCTTCTAGACAGTTCCAATGAAAGGTGCCGGTGGGCACTGAGAGCTCAGGCCGTGGACAGGCCCGGGCGGCGGCAGCTTCTTAGGGAGGCACGCTGCGGGGGGAAGGGGGGTGCCCGTCCTGAGCACGCACCCCTTTAATGACACGGTAGGAAACGTCTGCGGGTTCAGGCACTGATTCTGACACTCAGGCACTGGGGGCTCCTGGCAATGCCCTGGCTCTGAGCCTGCCTCTCACAAAGGCGCCCAGAGGCCCTGCACTGCGAGCACAAAGCACCCACTGTGCGCAGCCCTGACGGGAGCAGCTGTTGGTCAGGCGGTAACAGGAGACACGGAGTCGGGAAACCCCGGCCCTCCCCGGGCTCCTACCTTATGTGCCAGGCAGTCCTGCACCTCGCACCCCAGGTCCAGGTTCTCGCTCTCTGCCGACAGGTCCGTGAGGACGTCCTGTGAGAGTGTGGGGAGGGTGTCAGCTGGGTGTCCCTCTGCGGGGCATGGGGATGCGGGTCAGCAGCGGGTGGTGGGTCTGGCTCAGGGGCTCCCAGCAATGGACACAGCGGAGGGATCCGGGCAGACAGGGCCTGTGGGAGGCGGGTGTGTCCCCAGGACCCAGTGAGCCCAACCGCTGGGCGAGGGGCCCCACATCTGGCGTCACAGCGTTACACAACACGGGACCGAGGCTGCGGGCGGGAACTGTGGGCCCCGAGCTCCAGCGCCCAGGGACCGGGAAGGAGGCCGGGCCAGGTCGGAAAGCACCAGCCCGCTGTGCCGAGAACACGAACTGCGCTGGGCTTCCTGAGGAGGGGGTGCTGCCCAGGTCCCGGGGAGAGGGTCTGCGGAGGCACTGGGGACAGACGGGACGGTGAGACAGGAGGCAGGGACCAGGGTGGGAAGCCATCTCCCAGCCGGGAGAGGCAGCCTGGGCTGGAACAGCCGTGTGCTGGGAACGGGAGATGGGCAGAAAAGGGGGAGACGCTGCAGGCCACGTTGTTAGAAGGGGGGCCCACGGGGAGCAGGCTGGAGGAGGGAAGGCTCTGGACTCTGGGCCAGGTGCTAGCCACCAGCTGAGCTGCAAGCCGCGCCCCAAGAGCTGGGTAAGGGCAGAGGGGGGGGCTCGGGCTCTGGAGTCTCATGCATCAGGCTTTCTGGGGCAGCACAGTAGACGGGAGCCAGGAAGGAGACAGGAACGGACAAGGGACCAACAGGACAGAGGTGGGCGTGGCCGGGCCCGGGGCGGGGGACACCAGGAGGTTCGCTGAGATCCACACAGGAACTGGGGCCAAGAGGGCGTGCCCACAGCGCGCTGCAGCCTGGGCCAGCACTGAACTTCCTGTCCCATTTGGGGTGGGAGTGAACAATTTGAGGGGTCACCCCGCTTTGGGCCCGGCCAGGCACACCAGGGGTCAATGGGCACCTCCTCGGGCGGGGACCCACCCACGGGTGTGTTTCTGACTTTCTCAGCGAAAAGGAAATGATCCGGACCGTTTTCACAAGGACGTTTCACAAGCCTGGGCTCGCTTCCCCTTTCCCTCCCGGTCTCCTGTCCCACGCGGCACGGGAATGCGGACCCGCTCCATGCGGGCTCCGGCCTCAGCGCGGCTCCTCACCTGCAGAGACATGGTGCCCCGCACCGCCACCACCACGCACTCCGTCTTGTGATCCAGCGCCACCAGGAAGGGCAGCTCGTAGACCTGCGGGAGACTCGGCGTGAGGCCCCGCCAGGGCGCACAGGGCTTCGTGAGCCTGTGCCTGGCTCCTTCCCCACTCGGACCCGCCCTGCGAGGCCAGCACCAGCTCCGAGTCACCAGCCGGAGGTGCTGTTCGCCGTGGCTTCAGGCCGCTCTGGGGGGGACGCCTCGCAGGCAGGACAGAGCCCCTCCCCGATGTGCGAGCAGACAGGTCTGGCCGGGCAAGCTTCCCCTTCGCCAGCATCGAGCTCAGGTGCAGCTGGACGCCGGCCCCTGCCTTCGGGGCTGGCCCTGCGAGGACATGGACCCGGCCAGCCTCTCGCTCTGCTGCTGCTTCCCAAGGAGAGAATGGCCGACCCCCAGCTGGAGCGCAGACACATGGCCGCTCACAGGGCCACCGGCCAAGGACAGCAATGCTGTGAGGACGGCCTGGCGGATGGTGAGCGGGTACGTGTCTGGAGCAGCAGGAGAGACAGACTGCCGCCTCCACTTCCCGGTTCCCGGGAGAGGAACATGCCGACACGGGGCTCCTGGGCCGGGTCCCACTGCCAGGGGCTCGGAGTTCCCTGAGCCTGGCCTGGGCCCGGGGACCGGAAAGCCCCAGGAGACCCTGTGGGAGCACACGTGAGAGCCCCCGCACGGGACCCCGTGACGGCCACCTGCAGAGCTGCAGCCTCAGGAGGGCAGGGTGCAGAGGCTGGCAGACGGGCTCCTGTAGGGTCCCCGTGCCCAGGGCTCCCGGGCCCCTCCGACTGCCCACCACCACGTGGGTGGGCTGAGGCCAGAAACCAGGTTAACTAGCTCCAGACCCGCCTGGGACCAACCGCCTCACTGCTGTTCATGGACCGGTGGCTGGTCAACACGGCAGAGCTCTGCCACAGGCTTCCTGTCCCCCTGAGGCTAAACCCGTGTGGCTTTGGGGGGCTCAAAAGCCCCTGAAACGACGTGCAAACCCTGGGAAGCGTGTGCGGTAGGTGTGTCTGCGCACACTTTCCCAGGGGAATCCTATATAATAAAAGCCTAACATGCTAAGTGTCAGACCATTTGACCAGTTGCTATGATGTGCATTAACCACCAGGGGACAGATACTCTGACCAGTAGGTTAACTTGCTACTGGGGTCCGGCTGATCGAGACTGAGCGAGATGGGCCAGACATGCCCTGGAGCCCTCCTGCAGTCCCTCCCCAGCCCCAGTTATGCACTGGTGGGGTCCCTTGGCCTGGCCTGCACCCTCTCACAATCCAGGACCGCTGGGGAGATGTTGGAGAGCCGGTTTAGACCCAATCCCTGCAGCCAGCCCAAGGGACCCCACTAGTGCACAGATCCATGCACAGGGCCTCTAGTCATGTATAGCTTCCATCAGCTTCCAGGAACTCCGGACCCCGTGACAGTCCGGAGGCGCCGCGCACTCACCTTGTCGTGGAAGCTGATGTGAACGAAGTCCCTGTGCTGGAGCCCTGTCAGCCGCAGCACGGAGCCCAGGTGGCAGTGCAGCTGGTCGCCTCCAACCACGTCGAACTCCATCGTCCTGCTTCTGCAACTGAAACATGGCAGCCTGAGTCCCTCCCCCCCCCCCGCCCCCGGTCTCAACCCATCCTGTTTCTCTAGCAAACTCCAGGACCAGAGCTTACGATTTTCAGGACTGTTTGCCTAACGGAGAATGGCCCTTAGAAAGCAATGCATTTCTGCCTGGCCAGTGTGGCTCAGTGGTTGAATGTCAACCTGTGAACCAGGGGTTCGCAATTCGATTCCGGGTCAGGGCACATGCCTGGGTTTCAGGCTTGATCCCCAGTGTGGGGCGTGCAGGAGGCAGCCAATCCGTGATTCTCTCTCATCATTGATAATTCTATCTCCCTCTCCCTTTCTCTCTGAAATCGATAAAAATATATTTTGGCCGAAACCGGTTGGCTCAGTGGATAGAGCGTTGGTCTGCGGATTGAAAGGTCCCAGATTCGATTCCGGTAAAGGGCATGTACCTTGGTTGCGGGCACATCCTGGTAGGGAGCGTGCAAGAGGCAGCTGATCGATGTCTCTCTCTCATTGATGTTTCTAACTCTCTATCCCTTTCCCTTCCTCTCTGTAAAAAATTAATAAAATATTTAAAAATAAAAATCATTAGGACAATTGCAAAAATGGGAATACAATCTGTAAATGAGCTAATGGTGAATAATTTTTCTGAGTTTTATCTCTGCCCTGTAGTTACATAAGAGAATGCTCTTGTTCTTAAGAAATCCAGGCTGACCTAGCACACAAAGCTACTCTATCAACACAGGGAAGCAGTTAAATAAATAAATTAAATTAAAATAAAAAAAAGAAATCCAGGCTGAAGAACCTGGAGATGCAGGGACATGGTGTCTGCGTTCAGGGCCGCTGTGCAGAGCGCGCAGCACACGCGACAAAGATAAGCGCATGGTGACTCATCATGGGGACCCGGGAATCTTAGTGCTGCTCTTGCAGGTTTTGAAATATTTCGAAACAGAAAGTTTTTAAAAAAGGGAAGGAAGGTTATTTTTAGAAAACATATGGGATCCTCAGTCAACGACCTCTAGGAAGGGGGAGGCCACCCCCGTTAACCTACCAGTCGCCCCCGATCCTGCAGAGCCCGGTGAAGGGGTTTGTGTACACATAGAGGGGCCAGCCATAGGCGGCCGCCGCGAACCGCATGAAGTGGCGGCAGTTCTCCAGCTCTGCATCCAGGCCGTCCTCCTGCGGGAGTGAGAGCGTCTGTTTAGGGGACCCGTTCTAGAGAGGCCACACACTGACTCCTGAACTGAGCTGGAGGCTCTGCACCCCTTCCTCTCTGAGGTTGTCCCCTGGGAGAACTGGCCCTCAAGCGCGGCCGAGACGGACCCCCGTTTTATAGGAAGACAGCACATGCAGGGCACCCCTAAGGACCTTCTGGCACCCGGAGCCAGGGCCACCGACGCCAGCGAAGACCCACAGGTGTTCAGGCTGAGTGACCAGCCAGCCGAGAACGAGGCCCGGATGAGGGGCAGGGAAGCCACGTGTTTCTGTGGGAAGTTCTCTCAAAAGCGTGAAGCCCGGGGCAGGAACACTCATCGAGCAAAACGGAGCTGCTCCTTCCCCAGCCGGAGCAGAGAGCGACACAGAACCTGGGAGGCAGCCCCAGGGGAATGTCTGACGTGTGGGCTCGCGGCCCCTTTCCTGAGAGCGCACGGCGCCCTCTGACTCAGGTGACGGGAAGCCGCCGCGCCTGACAGGTGACAGGTCACAAGCAGCGCCAGGCACAGATCTGATTCCCGCCAACGGCTGGATTGCTGCCGGCGAGGTTCTGTGTGTGTGTGTGTGTGTGTGTGTGTGTTCCTTTAAAAAGACTTACAAACGGTGTCAATGTCACAACTGTACACGCGGCAGATGGGGGCTCACCTGGGGGGACTCTGAGCAGTGGCTGACCACTTCCTTCGGCGGCTGGTTTCTCCTGGCTCTGTCCTGCTGCTGGTGGAGGAGGGTGAGGCCCGCCACGAGGTCACTGGGCACCAGGTCTGTGTCCTGGATGGGGAGCCACACGGCCTGATGTAAAGCTCAGCAGGATGGCCCGGGAGTCCCTTCCCCCCCGTTTTTACGGTCCCCATGCATGCGCGCGCTCACGCGCGTGCACACACACACACACAGGCCCAGGCACATGTAAAAGGTGCTTTAAAAAGTGTTCCCTTTCGGGAGCCTCCTGTAGGTGAGCTCAGGCATGTTATTCTGCCCTCGGACAACTCGGCTGGAGGACCTGGGGATGGGTGGTTCTCCACTTTAAACCTCTCTTCAGGGGACTTGGCTATTTTCATCCACTTCCCATCTCTGATGCCGCAGGGGGTGAGTGGGTGGATCGCACTGTTGCAGTAACGGCCAAGGTCAGCTCAGGGTCACCCTCTCAGAGCGGAAGATGCGTGGAGGGTTTGCGGAAGGTCCGTGGAGGAGGGGAGACTGGCTCCCGCCTCCCAGGATCAGCAGCCGAAGGAAGAACCGGCCACGGGGGAAGCAGCAGCGTGGCCTAAGCCCGCTCTGCCCGGAGGCCGGGAGCAGAGGGGCCCCCAGGACTGACCTCCCGGCTGGCAGCTCTGCCCGTGAGGCAGGCCCGGCCTCCTCCAGGGAGACCAGGTCCACCTGCCCTCCACCGGTCTCAGGCCAGGCTGACACTCCTCTCACAGATTTTGGGGACACACCCCTAGTCCCCACAGAGGCTGCTGCCGGGACAAGCCCAGCGGGACAAGAGCCGGGAGAGGCCCCGGGCGCGGGATGTCAGAACTCCCTGACGTGGTCTCAGCGTTTGTGGGCCGTGTTATGAAAAGGCACAGTCAGTGCGAAGCAATACCCGTGTCCCAGACACAGAAGCCACTCTCGGGCGGCGACCCCTTCACAGGGAACAATCTCCTCCAGCTTTCCTTCGGGAGTGGGAAACGGGCGTTTCTACCACGCTGTGCCCAGTGAGAAGCCAGAGCCGTCCCCCCTACTGCCCCCCCCCCCCCCCCCCCCCCCCCCCCCCGCAGGCCTGCTCACAGCAGCCAGTGGAGGGAGCGAAAAGACAACCGGCGACTGGTTCGCGATGTGTAACGGTCCTGGAAAACGTGTGCCATTCATTAAAACTAACTCAGAATCTTGACAGAGCTGCAAGCAGGTGTCAGCACCAGGAGGCCCCCACTGAACGCCCCTGAGTCTGGGTGCTCATTCCTGGAGCAGTGCCCCACCCCCAGCTCGCCTGCGGGACCGTTCTGTGGGCCGGAGCCGGGGCGTAGGAGCACCGGCCGCGGCCGCGCTTACGGAGAAGTAGGTGGAGAGGAGGTCGGCGGTGCTGGAGAAGGCCACGCGCGCCTGGTCGTCGTGCGCCACGCAGCAGCACAGCAGCTTCACCCGCTTCTCCCACACGCTCGTGGCCGCCGTCTGCAGGCCGCCGACCAACTGGCTGGCCTCGGGGTTGAACATGAGGGTGGTGCCGGCAGGGGAGAACCGCGCCACCTTCCGCCCCAGCGGGTCGAAGACGACCATGATGGTGACCACGGTGGAGCCGATGATGATCCAGCTGCAAAACAGAGAGGCCCGGCCATGAGGTCCCCGCCATGAGGCTCGCGCAGGGCCTCCGGGAGGACCGGCTGTCCAGGACCTGGCTGAGGCGAGCGGCTCGTTTCCCCCAGAAAGTTCCAGAGGAGGCCCCCGGATCACAGCCCAGGACCATGATCCCAAGAGAGAAAGGGCCGAGAGGGCAGAGTGGTGGCCCAAACAGCGCCCGCCCCGACTCCTCAGGGCCTGAGGGTTCTTGTTGGTGAAACCAAACTGATTCGGGGTTGACATCGCTCCAGGCTGTCTGCACGGGGATCTGGGTTCACAGGGCCTCTGCAGGAGATGGCCCGAGGCGGGGCTCTGCTGCCCCCGGTGGCAAGGCCAGGAAAGGCACCATCCACATGGCTGGCCCCTTCCTTCTTCCAGCGCAAGGTCTAGTGCCCTCCTTCCCACCCTGCCTTAGCCTGCCCTGGTTCTGGCCCTCAGGCCCTCCTGCCATGAGAAGGAGGGAACAGACAAGTGGGAAGCGGTAAGAAAGAAGACTCCATCACTAAATGCGGAAGCCCGGCTGAGGAGGCTCAGGGGTTGAGCGTCGACCTATGAACCAGGAGGTCCCAGTTCGATTCCCGTCAGGCACATGCCCAGTGAGGGGCACATACCCGATGTAAGGAATGCAGGAGGCAGTCAATCCATGGTTCTCTCTCATCATCAATGCTTCTCTCTCTCTCCCTTCGTCTCGGAAATCAATTTAAAAATGCAGATGGAAGGTGAGCTGTTTCTCATGCGTGAGCGGGTGCCTCTGCATGTTGACCAGCTCCTCAGGGTGGCCAGTTTCTAGCCGCTGGGAAGCCTGGGGGCGCCGGACTGTCTGCAGCCCCTCGGGAAGCTCTGCTCCCCTACACTCAGGTGCACGGGCGACAAGCAGCGGCAGACGACAGGAAGCGCTCACCTGACCACGACGGTTGCGATGATGGCAATCACCACTATCTTGTCGCACTGAGTGCTCTGTGCCACCCACACGGCCCCCAGGGAGGCCCAGACGATCTCGGGCACAAAGAGCGCCAGGCGGAGGTACAGCAGCTTCGCCATGGACTTCCGGGGTCCGGGGTTGCAAATGGTTCCTAAGACAGAAGGCACTCAGGCTGCTCACCTGCTTCCTCGGAGACGCCCCCACCTGCTGTTTGTACTGGTAACTGGTCACCCCTGCCTGAGACTGAGCATGTGACAGAGTAAAGGGGGGAGCGTGGCAGGCAGCCTCAGGGTCCAGATTGGGGGACTTCGGAGAGCAAAAGAAGGTGCTGCTGATAACTCGCCAGGACGAGTCTACACAGAACGAGGCCAGGCAAACAGAAAAACCGTCCCCACGTCTGACCGACAAGAAGCGGAGCTGCACTGTCAGGGCCTCCGTGGCCACAGGCAACGCGCCGCTGTCTTCTTCTTCTTCTTCTTTTTTCAACAGGAAATATTTCATTTTTGGAGAACGGCGCTGTCTTCTTTATCAAGATGACCGTGAGACAGGCACCATCCCCGCTCACAAAAAGGGAACCGAGGCTCTCAGCTCAGAAGCTACTTTCTAAAGTAGAACCATGACCATGACCCTGGCTCTGCCTCCCTCGGGGAAGAAGTAATTCTGATGTTCAGACCACTTAGAGCAACCTGGCATTTTAGACACACTGTCACTGTGTTTGTAAAACAAATCCCAGCATCAGCAGATGCCTGCGTGCATCCTCGGTCCTCTGCCTTTGAGAAAATGTCACTAATTTCAGTGACACCACAATACCATATGATCAAAACAAGTACAATACATCCAAGTGCGAAAGAATGACTTGGTAAGGAAAGTGCTGTTAAAATCCCAAAATTATCTTCCATGAGAATGAATTATGTAGAGTCATATTTTATTTTATTTTAAATATGTTTTTATCGATTTCCAAGAGGAAGGGATATGGAGAGAGAGATAGAACATCAGTGATGAGAGAGAATCACTGATTGGCTGACTCCTGCACGCCCCCTATTGGGGATCAAGCCCACAACCTGGGCATGTGCCCGGAGGAGGATTGAACCATGACCTCTTGATTCATTGGTCAACGCTCAACCACTGAGCCATGCCAGCCAGGCTAAAGTCACCTTTTAATGTATTAGACACCAGGGGGTCTCATTTTGGTCACAAAGACAAAGCTTACAAGGAACTGAATCTGCAATATCTCCGAGGGATGCTGCGTGCAGCATGAAAACCCAGTCCTAAGTTTGAAGCCCGTTATTGTATAACAGCAGCTGACCACCAAGGGGAAAAACAGGAAGTTAGTATCTGCACACACCCACTACTTCCGGGAGGACTGGAGTCCCAAATAAGGGAGTAGTGCCCGACATCCAGCAGCCCCCAGATCTGCAAGGAACAAATCCTTGAACAAGGAATCAGGCGATGAGTTCTGGTTAAGCTTCCAGAAAAGAAATAAGACGTGAGAAAGTCCTTATACATAGCTGCGCCTGCCCAGAAAAACATCTTTATCTCCCTGAGGTAATTTTCTTCTTCTCAAGAAGCAGCGCTGGTGTGGTCCTGGCTGCAGCAGAGGCCCCGGGAGGCAGAGCGTCATGGTTAACAGGAAAGCTACACCCTGGCCCCGCGGTCTCGGTGAAGTCACCCTTCCCCAGGCACAAGCCTTTGGATGCAACACTCCTCCGCACTGGCCATCCCCTCTGGCATGAGATGAGCCACGAGCTTTTGAGATGCACATGCAGAGATGCTCAATGTCGGAGTATCAGACTCAGTGAACGGCAGACCTCTTACATCGAGGCTGTCCCAGCAAAAAACGTGGGAGGCAAGGCCGGCTGGTGTGGCTCAGTGATTGAGCATCAAACCCATGAACCAGGAGGTCACAGTTCTATTCCCATTCAGGACACATGCATGGGTTGTGGGCTCCATCCTCAGTGTGGGGCATGCAAGAGGCAACCGATTAATGATTCTCTCTCATCATTGATGTTTCTGTCTCTCTCTCCCTCTCTCTTCCTGTCTGAAATCAATAAAAATACATTAAGAAATGTATATACCTAAAATTTACAAGTTGTAAAACACTTGATTTTGTGCAGGTAATGCATATAAAGGTAAAAAGTGCAAACAAGCCAAAACCAGTGTTGCTCAGTGGATAGAGCGTTGGCCTTCGGACTGAAAGGTCCCAGGTTTGATTCCGGTGCAGGGCCTGTACCTTGGTTGTGGGCACATCTCCAGTGGGGGGCGTGCAGGAGGCAGCTGATGGATGTTTCTCTCTCATCGATGTTTCTCACTCTCTATCCTTCTTCCTTCCTCTCTGTAAAAAAATCAATAAAATATATATATATATTTTAAAGTGCAAACAGTTCAAATAGGTATAAAGCATCCGCCTCCACCGTGACCTGATTCCAGTTAACTTCGGTAGCCTCCCACAATCTGCACATGAACAAAATGTGAGCGTGTACACATCCGCGTTAGAAAACGGGAGCAAGTTAATGCCATGTCCTGTCCCTCGGCCGAGTGGAGACTTTCCCGACCTTTCCCTCGAGTGCCCAGCAGATCTCAGAGGCATGAGTTACACTTTCCCTGACCAGGGTCCCGACAGGCACTGAATTTGTCCCAGCCTTTCGTCCCTACAAACGACCCTGCAGTGACCATTCCTAGGAGGACTCTGCGCGCCTTTAAATGTATGGAGAGAACGGGTCCACACACACAGCCAGACGGGCTTCCCAGAGATGCACCCAAACGACATTCCCACCAACAAAATGACCCGCGTCTGCAGCCCTCACCAGCTCCAGGTCCTACCCACGTGACTTTTCTTATGTGACGAGGTGGAGCAACGTAAAAGTCACTTACGTTTATTAACTGTTCACGATCTTTGCCATGCTTCTGCCAATGATTGGTCTTTTTCTGATTTGTCACCAAAGCCCTTCTAATGAAAGAGTCTGGCTCCGAGTCTCCTATTTTTACCCCATGTGTCCTTTTTGAAAACTGTCTGCATGGTATGTTTCACTAAGCTTACATATTTATACTATGGCACATGATGCTAATCATTTGGAACACACTGGCAACTGCACTAGCATGTTTTCTGAAATGCACACTGTTTTCAGTTCAGCTGCAAGGTCTTTCCCACAAGCCACAGAAAACCCAAGGCAAAGTGGCTCCAGACCAGGCAGACCTGCCCGCCTGCAGATGGCACCATCTCCCCGTCCTCCCTCCGCGCTGTCCTCCCTGGGTGTCAGCTGATCCCCGGCCTGACCTGATCCCCAGCCTGACCGCAGCGGGAATTCAGCAGTTCATCCACACACAGCATCCTCCAGAAGGGGGTGGGAGGGGGCCTAGTCCTAGGGGAGCAAGGAAGGACTTCTCCAGAAATTCCCAGTAAATTCCCTGAATGTCATGACCTCAATTGGATCATATGTCAATTCCTGAAGCCGTCATTGACACATAATATTGTCCTGAGCTGGGCAGGGGGCCAGGCTCTGACCCATGCACTGGCATGAGCAGGGGGGCGGGGGCATGTCCCGAGTTAAACTGGGTTTGGTTTGAGGAGGCTGCTGTGATGGTGAGCGTGGTGCCAGGGCCTGGGAGGGACCGGCGAGATGTGGCCATTCCTCACAGGGCTGTGACCGGGCCCTGATCCCCAAAAACTCTGAAGGAAAACATTTCTGGGGAAAAACTTACACTTAGTGCTTCAAATCTGAGCCCATGAGTACAGCGTAAACATGGGGTGTTATCAGAGCGTGACCTGAACAGAAAGGCAGAGAGGTTAGATAATGGTGTCTGCAATGAGCACAATCTCATTCTCCATCTCAGAAATTCTGGCTCACTGGCGTCACGCTGCCACTCCAGCCAGTGCGCACACGCCCTCGGCTCCTTCTCTTCAGCATCAGCACCGACACCCAGACTCGGGGACTGACAGCCACAGGACCACGCTGCTTGGCTGCAGACCCCACGCTTCCGTCCCCAGCGCTGTTTTCTGCCACCCGCCCCAGTCAGTGGGCACCCGAACCCCAAGACTTGCCCCAGGAAACACCCTGCCACTAACACTTCTCTCGGTGTCCCTCCGTGAACTACCATTTTGGCACCTGCCTCCGATGGGCAGTGTTACTGACTGGAGCACTGCTTTCTCGGACCGAGAGCACTCGGTTCCTCCTGTGAACCCGAGCAATCGTCAGGGAAGGTTTCCACCCTTCTCAGCGAAGTGTCTGTCTGCCGGGGATGGTGACACGGAGGGGGGACAGTGACCAGTAAGAACAGGTGTAACTCACTAACGAGAGGACAAGTAACCCAATTTAAAACAGGACAGAGCATCTACACAGACATTCCTCCAAAATGATGCACAAATGGCCACGAAGCATACGAAGACATGCTTGCTGTCCTCACTCATCAGGGATGCAAATCACAACCACGATGAGCTGCCATTTCACGCCCACTGGGATGGCAGTGACCAAGAGGCATGTCGCTCCGGCCGGTGTGGCTCAGTTTGTTGGCGTGTAATCCTGTGCACCAACAGGTCACTGGTTCCATTCCCAGGCGGGACACATGCCTAGGTTTTGGGCTCCATACCCAGGAGGGGAGGTCCCCAGTAGAGGTACATGAGGAAGGTAACCTTTGGGTGTTTTTCTCTCACATTGATGTTTCTCTTTCTCTCTCTCAAAATCAATAAAAACACTTTTTTAAAAAAGAAGTCATATAGCCCTACCCGTTTTGGCTCAATGGATTTGAGTGCCGGCCTGCAGACTGAAGGGTCCTGGGTTCGATTCCAGTCGAGGGCACATGCCTGGGATTGTGGGGCTTGATCCAAAGTAGGGGGTGTGCAGGAGGCAGCCAAGCAATGATTCTCTCTCATCATTGATGTTTCTCTCTCTCTCCCTCTCCTTCTCCCTTCCTCTCTGACACCAATAAAAATATATTTTTTTAAAAGTCATATACAGGCAGTCCTTGGGTTTCTTCAGGGTCATTTTGTGGTTACATCGCCATCTTCCATTTATTTATATAAAAAAAGTTCCGTCATTTCGACGTATGTACATATGTGCTTTATGTTTTTATTTTATATTTACCGGAAGTAAAGGTCAGGAATTGTTCTCTTTCTTTTACATTTTTTTTACTGTGTCACTTCATTACTGCTGTGTGTGTGCTCAGTGATGTAGGTGCTTATGTAGGTGGGTTCCCACTTAACAGCGAAAATCGCGTTACGTCGCCATGGGGAACGGATCTCCAACGTAACCCGAGGATCTCCGTAGTAACAAGTGTTGTTGAAAACTAGAACCTTACACACCTCTGGGGGAAAGAAAGATGGTGCAGCTGCTTGGAACGCAGTCCAGCCGTCCCTCAGGAGGGAAACGGGGCCGTCAGAGCGATCCCACCCCTCGGCACACATCCAAGCGAATTTCCAGAGAACTCCCAGGTCTCCACAGAAACATGTGGCCAATGATCACAGCCGCTTGATCTGAACAACTGCAAAGCGGGAGCCAGCCACGTGCTCCGGACGGAGGATCGGGTAAAACGAGGTAAAGCCATTCATGTGCCATCACTCAGCCACCAAGAGGACTGCAGCACCGACACGCGCTACCACCGGGCACGGGCCCTGACCCCGAATGAACCTGCCCCGTTTCGGGGTTCAGGACGGCGCTCCAGCCCACGGCGCCCCGCCAGCCGCGCAGGCGCTCCTTCTTACCTCGCGTGCTGACGCACACGATGGCCAGCATGGTCCCGATGATCACCGCCAGCAGAACCAACAGCACCACCAGGTAGTTGCTGAGCAGGACCCCGCGGGCACAGTCCAGCCTCCCTCGGTACCGGAGGTACAAGGCCAGGATGCCCAGCCACCTGGTGGGGAACAAGGAGGGTCAGAGGTCAGTCCCGGAGCTGCTGTGCCAAAAGCGACAGAAAGAAATAAAAGGAGACAATTGTTCCCTTAAACAGACAAGGCTCGCTCGGAAACACAATGCTCATCAATAAAAGATCTGCACGGTCACCTAAGCCCATGACTTTTTACAATGAGCTTCCTACCGCCCTCCATGCTTACACAACTCCTCGCCCTGTGCCCGCTGTAAGGCAACAGGTGGTCCTTCTAGAGCTGAGGCTGGGGCAATCAACAGCTGGTCAACCAGCACACTGCGTGCTTGCTGAATTATTAACAAGAGAAATCTGTGAGCCGAAACCGGCGTGGCTCAGTGGATGGAGCGTCGGCCTGCGGACTGAAGGGTCCCCAGGTTCGACTCCAGTCAAGGGCATGTACCTTGGTTGCGGGCACATCCCCATTTGGGGGCATGCAGGAGGCAGCTGATTGATGTCTCTCTCTCATCAAAGTTTCTAACTCTCTATCCCTCTCCCTTCCTCTCTGTAAAAAATCAATAAAATATTTTTTTTTTTTTTAAAAAAGAGAGAGAAATCTGTGGACCCACAGGAAGCAGATCAGCACCCAGTGGAGCCTGCTGAGTCTCATACAAAACGCCGAGGGGGCGAGCGCAGCCTGCAGAGGCGTTGGTGGGGAGCAGATAAGCTAGAAAGGAGAAGCGCTGTGGACGCACGCACACGTTTTGCAACTCGGTGCGCCCTGATGAAAGGTGGCACCGAGCACCGCCAACGCAACTGCCGCCGCAGCTGGTTCGGCAGCGGGCACAGCCTGCCTGGCAAGAACCCGGTCTCAGGACTCCAGCCCAGCCCAAGGCGCCTGGTCCCTGTGGAAAGGGACCGGGTAACGTCAGCTTCTGCCAGGGCTGTGAAATTATGACCCCGGGGCTAGAGATAGTGGGAACGGACCTCGGTCGGAAAGGCGTAGCTTTGAAAACTATGAAACTAACTACTCAGGGGCAGGTCCCCACGTTTCCTGATTTTCTGTCTTTCCCCTGGAGAATCGACTTTAAAAAATAAGATAAAATAGCCCTAACCGATATGGCTCAGTGGATGGAGTGGCAGCCTGCAAACTCCAGAGTCCCGGGTTCGATTCCCGTCAAGGGCATGTACCTTGGTTGTGGGCACATCTCCAGTAGGGGGTGTGCAGGAGGCGGCTGATCGATGTTTCTAACCCTCTCTCCCTCTCCCTTTCCCTTCCTCTCTGTTTAAAAAAAAAAAAAGAGCCGAGACCGGTTTAGCTCAGTGGATAGAGCGTCGGCCTGCGGACTGAAGGGTCCCGGGTTCAATTCCGGTCGGGGGCATGGACCTTGCTTGCGGGCACATCTCCACTGTGGAGCGTGCAGGAGGCAGCTGATCAATGTCTCTCTCTCATTGCTGTTTCTGACTTTCTATCTCTCTCCTTTCCTCTCTGTAAAAAATCAATAAAATATATTTTTTAAAAATCAATAAAATTTATATATATTTTTAAAATACATTTTATTGATTTTTTACAGAAAGAAAGGGAGAGGGACAGAGAGCTAGAAACATTGATGAGAAACATTGATCAGCCGCCTCCTGCATGCCCCCCCCCACTGGGGTTGTGCCCGCCACCAAGGTCCATGCCCTTGGCCGGAATCGAACCAGGGACCTTTCAGTCCGCAGGCCGGTGCTCTATCCACTGAGCCACATCGGTCTCGGCAAAAAAAAAAAATTAAAATTTTTAAACTCTCTCTTTAAAAATAAAAAATAACAATGGTATTACTCCTTGCTCAGCTCCTCTGAGAACAGACTCAGGGCCCCAATCCCACTTGCCACGGAGCCCGCGCCGGGCAAGGCCGGAGGGAGGGCAGGTGCCGGGCCGGCTGGCGGGGTGGCCCGCAGCCCCAGGCGCCTGAGAGCCGCGCGCCGGCACCTCCGCACGGGCAGGTGCGCCCCGAGGTGCCGCTGGGCGGGCGGCGGGCGGGACGGTGCCGGCGGGGCCTCCGGCTGCGGGAGCAGGGCCCCGGGCACGGCTTTGGGGAGCCGGGCGTCCCGGGGCTCTCAGCCGGGGCCGGGCCGCGAGAAGACGGCTGCCGGGGCCCCGCGGCGCCGTGCCCACCGGGCCACCCGGGCCGCCTCCCGCCCCCCTGCCTCAGTTTGCCGCCTGTGAAATGGGGAGAAGATCGGCACCGCCGTCCTCGGGCGCTGGAGAGCTCTGCGCCCCGGACGCCGCGGACACTCACGCCTCCCGGGCGCCTCGCCACCCCGGACCCCCGCCCGCTGCCTCCTCAGCCGGGGCGCCCGCTCCCTCCTCAGCCGCGGCGCCCGCTCCCTCCTCAGCCGGGGCGCCCGCCCCCTCCTCAGCCGGGGCGCCCGCCGCCTCCTCAGCCGGGGCGCCCGCCCCCTCCTCAGCCGGGGCGCCCGCCCCCTCCTCAGCCGGGGCGCCCGCCGCCTCCTCAGCCGGGGCGCCCGCTCCCTCCTCAGCCGGGGCCCCCGCCTCGGACAGGAGCCCGCGCCCTCACCACAGCGCTCGCAGGAACAGCTCGAAGAGCCCCGGGAAGAAGAGGTCGTCGCTGGCGATGGCCCAGCGCCGGCCGAAGAGCACCATGCCCGGCATGGCGAAGGTCGCGCCGCCGCCGGCCCCGGACAGCCCGCCGCGCGCCGCGCCGCACTCTGCGCCCCACGCCCGCCGCCCGCTCTCCCGACTCAACTGGCCGCCGCTCCGCGCAGGCGCACGCCCGCCCGGCCCGGCGCAGGCGCACGGCGAGGACGAGCCTGGCGCGCGCGCGGCGGGCCCCTCTGCGCCTGCGCGGGCGCGCTGATGGGCAGGTGTGCTGGAGGGTGAGGTCCGTCCCGGCTAATCTCCTCCGGGGGAGGGCTCCGCGGGCCCGGGGGGTCGCTCAGCCCCGAGACACCTCGGCTGTTGGTGCGGATCGAGGCTCAGCCGGGCCCCCGTAGGACTCGCTGTTGCACCCCGCTCTGTGCACCCCGCCGTCTGGAGGAGGGAGCGGGTGAGCCTTCTAGAGCAGCGGTTCTCAACCTGTGGGTCGCGACCCCTTTGGGAGGGGTCGAATGACCCTTTCATAGGGGTCGCCTAAGATAATTAGAAAATGCAGATATTGACATCACGATGCATAACAGTAGCAACATGTCATGGTTGGGGGTCACCACCCCTGAGGAACTGTGTGCAAGGGTCGCGGCCTTGGGAAGGTTGAGAACCGTTGTTCTAGATCGAGATTCTGCAACCACCTGGCAGCTTGGAGCTGGGCCTGGGGCTGGGCTGGGGCTGGTGCATAGCCTCCCGAACAGGCGTCGCTCGGTGCCTCCTGACCGTCTCAGCACCTCCATCCTCCTCCTCCCTGGTCGGAGCCTGGAACTCACACCTTCACCTCCAGCCCGGCCTGGACTCACCCCTGGGCTCACCCTGCCTTCCTTCTGCCCCTTCCTCCCGCCACAGTGACCCACCTTGTCGCACCGTCAGACCCAGCCCATCCTCCGCTGGGATCTTGCAAGCCTTCACTCTGTATAATAAATGGGCTCCGACCCGCAACCCCCAGGCCTTTCCCACAGTAGTCACACATCACAGGTCTGGAACAGAGTGTTTATCCGGCTCCCTGAGGTGGGGTGAGACTCTCTTCCCCCATCACCCCACTACCTGCCTGCCTGCCTCCCAGTGTTCCTCCCTGAAACTCGGTCTGGCCTGAGGGACATTGTTTCCTCCACCTGGGATGCTCCTCCCTCAGGCATTTCCATGTCACATTGCATTCAGGCTTCAGCTCCGGTGTCACTGCCTCCAACAGGCCTCGCGGGGCCACCCTATCTAACACAGCACCCCTGTGGGCTCCCAGTGCCTGCCCCGCCAGCTTTCTTCCCAGCACTGACCGCTCCCGTCTCCCATGGTGATCACCTCTCTCCGCCACCCTCCAGTGTAAGCGGCATGAGCAGAGACGCCCTGTCCACGGCTGTGCACGTAATGGAACACGGTGCACATTCCATGAATGAATAAACAGACTTACGAAAGCTTTCAGAGTCCTCGGTTCTGTCAGGGTTCTTCTACAGGGCATCGTTTCCGGGCTAAAAATAATCTTGAAATTGTGCTGATGGTTGTCAAAATGACACCGAGACTGGTAAATAGGGAAGTTTTTCGAGAAAAAAAGCCATTCATCCTTTTCACAAAAGTAATATTTCCTGGGCACTTGATGAAACCATGAGAGGTCAGGGAAGGCACCCCGGAAGAAGAGACTGAAATGAAAGCTGAAGGAAAAGTAGGAATTAAGGTGAGAGGGTGATTCAGAAGTTAGAAGATTACACCTGTGAGCACACCTATTCTTAAAGGTAGCTGTTCCCTCTTGAAAACAGGATTTGTGAGGCTTAGCAATAAGGTAATGCTTCTCCATAAACGTTTGTGAGTAAAGGTACATGTGAAAAGCATATTAGTCCCTTATTTTAAACACAGGTTTTTCAATTTTCTGCTATTAACAACAGATATTTTAGCCCTAGCCGGTTTGGTTCGATGGAGCATCATCCTGGTGACTGAAGGGTCCCTGGTTTGATTCCAGTCAAGGGCATGTACCTGGGTTACAGGCTCAATCCCCAGTAGGGGTCATGAAGAGGCAGCCAATCAATGATTCTCTCTCATCATTGATGTTTCTATTTCTCTCTCTCTGAAATCAATTTTAAAAAATATTTTAAAATATACTTTTAAAAATAGACTTATTAAAAAATATCTATTTTAAAAATAACTTTGTTATTTCGAAAACAAAACTCCACGGCAAAGCACAGCTCTTGAAAGGGTAAGTGACCGTCCTGACTTTTTTTTTAATGATGAAAATGTTCAAATCCAGAGATGCAGGACACCTAAGGCCCAGCATCCTGATTTAGTGGGGGGTAACTTCCTGCCATATTTGCTCCATCTTGAATTTTTTTGGGAAAAAATGTTGGTATCCTTCTCTGCTGCTGTTTCAGATTAATTTCACCATTTAATTGCAAACTACAAGTATTTTTTCAGAGATTTTTTGTTGTTAAATCCTCACCTGAGGATATTTTTTCCATTGATCCCTAGAGAGGAGGAGGGAGAAACATAGATGTGAAATGTGAAAAACATGGCATGCACTGCCTGCCTGCCGCACTCACCTGGCAGGGACCCTGCAATCCAGGTATGTGCCCTTGAACGGGAATCAAACCCGAGACCCCTTGATCCACTGGCCGACGCTCTCAAAACTGGTCAGGGCTGTTCAGAGACTTTCTCTGCATGTCACCTCACCTTCACATTCACTTGGAAAAATTGATCTTTTTCTCACTCCGTTCAGGTTCACTTCCTACTAGGTTTGCTGCTCTTATTAGCTGGGGATGGGCAGTTTTAGCCAGGCGAGCTTTCTTTGGATCACTAACTGATTAGTCAACAGAACCAAATATCAAAGGACAACGATTGAAATTTCTTGAGAGCTGAAAACCAACTTCTGCACATGGTCCACGAAGTTTCAATCGCATTGTATGTGCGTGCCCACACGTGGTATTTTGTGGAAGAGCCATATTCAAGGGGCCAAAGAGCCTAATGTGGCTTGAGACCACTGTTCTAAGCAATTCTTTTTTTAATATATTTTACAGAGAGGAAGGAGAGAGTTAGAAACATCAATGAGAGAGATCTATCAGCCGCCTCCTGCACACCTCCTACTGGGGACATGCAGGCAACCAGGATACATGCCCTTGACCGGAATCGAACCTGGGACCCTTCAGTCCACAGGCCGACACTCTATCCACTGAGCCAAACCGGTTTTGGCAGTTTTAAGCAATTCTTTACAGTCCCAAGATCTTCCGTTTTTAGAACGTTAAAGTCGCTTTTTGTAGTTTCAGGGCACGCCAGTTTCCTTGTTACAGAACCATTTATTGTCTGAGAACCTCATTCATGAGCAAATAGGTTTGTACTTTCATTGTTTTGGTAATGGAGTCAAAAGTCATGAAGTGTTTGCCTAAAGACCTCACCTTTTGTCCAGCTGGGTGTGGCTCAGCCATTGAGCATCCACCCAGAAATCAAGAAGTCACTGGTTTAGCCCTAACCGGTTTGGCATCAGCCTGTGGACTGAAGGGCCCCAGATTTGATTCCGGTCAAGGGTATGTACCTTGGTTGCCAGCATGTCCCCAGTAGGGGGTGTACAGGAGGCAGCTAATCAATGTTTCTCTCTCATCAATGTTTCTAACTCTCTATCCCTTCCTCTCTATAAAAAAATCAATGAGAATATATATATATTTTTTTAAAGGAGTCACCAGTTTGATTCCCAGTCAGGGCATATGCCCAGGTTGCCCCTGGCTGTGGGCTTAATCCCCAGTAGCGGGTGTGCAGGAGGCAGCCAATGATGATTCTCATCCCTGATGTTTCTGTTTCTCTCTCCCTCTCCCTCCCTAAAATCAATAACAAATATTTTTTAAAAAGGGACCTCACCCTTTCAGTGCCCACAGTGCAACTAGAAGTGGAGATGGGGAGCATTCTAGGATTGAAAGAAGCAGTGCCCTTGCTGCTGAAAGGGACAGTGCTGTGTGGTTTCAATTCACTTCCACATGCCTGGCCGGAGACACACCCGCAGCACCTGGGAAGCCCCTGCTGCAAAGGCCAACCCCAGTCAGGTGTGTGTGTGTGTGTGTGTGTGTGTGTCACGCACTTGGGGAAGCGGCGATACATACTGGGCTGAAGGCAGGATCCTTGGAAATTCCACCCTTTGAAGGCGAGGCACACCGAAAACCCCACCTGGAGCCCCACTGCCATCAGCCCCCAGACCTCGATGGGATGGGGTTTGGGGAAGTGCCTAGGAGTCATTTCTGTTAGCCGCACTCTCTCCCAGCCAGGGCCGAGCTGACCGGCTATCCAATGGCCAGAGGGCCTCCTGACTAATGTTCCCAGCTCGGCACAAAGGGAGGGCAAGGGGGGCGCACCAGGCTGAGTCCTGAGCTCCCCCACACGGACTGATACTTCACAGGCACTGGAGGCTCGGGTTCAACCCCGGTTCCCAGAGCCGGTGAGGGGAGAGCTAAGGCTTTCACAGGCCGACCAGGTTCCCCACCGGCCACTTCTATTGGAACAGGTCCATCGTGACCTTCCCCGGAAGCTGTCCGGCCCAGCGGCTTCTCTGGAAAGGCTGGTTCCTCTCACAAGGCCTTCCACCTGCAACTTTTGGGTGGCCACCTGTCTCTCTACCCTCTCTTTTGAGCAGACTGAAAAGCAGCAGGAAATGTCATTCTAAGAGGGACTGCACTGGGCAGGGGACAGACTGCTTTGCAAGCAGCCAATGGCCACAGTTTTTCGGAGTCATCACTTAGGGGCGATGTTCCCTTGGCTTTCTTTATTTATGCTGTTTAAAGGTCCACACAAACAGAACAAACAGCGCAGTAAGAAGGTGGTGACCTGCCACCTTTATTCGGGCAGTGAGAGCTGCCCTGAAACAGCCCGAAGGCGAGGCAGCCCCGGTTTGCTCGGCGTGTGCCGGGCACGGCCCGAGTCCTGCCCGCCCACACGGGCAGCCTGTTTATGAAGGTGCCATTCCGGTTGGGCACAACCTGGTGATCGCATCTCGGCCGGTTTTGTTTCCACGTGGGCAGCGGCCAGAGAACACAGGCACCTCATCCGCCAGGCGGCACGCTGGGGTCCCGGGCCAAGGTCTGGGTGCTGTGCGGTCCGTGGTCGAGCCCCGCTGGGGTCCGGGTTACGTGCAGGAAAGCCTTCGAGATCCCCCACCCGGCCCCAGGCGGGCAGCAAGCCGTCTGCTCCACTAATGACGGGATTTCCTCCGCTTCCTCCAGAATCTTCCGAAGATGAAACAGAAACTAAACCCAGACGAGGATGCTGGAAAGAGATACTGATACACAAAATCAAAACCGTGAGGCAAGGAGGGAAGCGAAATGAGAGGTAAAGACAGGAGGTTAAACATGCGGACACCCGGATGAAACAAACCCAACCACGAGGAACTGTAATGCAGCAGGCAAGCCTCGGACCCCTCCTGTAGAACGTGCTGCTAGTGTTCAATACTCTAACGGTTATGGTGCCTTCATATGCTTTTGCGTAAGTCAAAAGGAAGTAGCAAATCCACCTAGTGGCAAAATCAGGATGAAAAATTTCAACTTTTCTACAAAATACAGAAAGTTTCGGATTATTAAGTGGACAACAAACATTTGCAGCCCTGTATAGGGCTTTGGTTGCCAAATGAAAAACCAACAAAAACGAATCCTGACACGGGATGTTCCAAAAGCCTAGTTCATGAAAAAGAGACAATGTGTTCTATGTTTAATAAAATGTTTATTAAGGTGGTAACACAAGATATATCATGCAAGAGCTCAGTAAAAACAAAAAAGTAAGAATATAAGGAATGGTAATTGGTGCTGCCAAATTAAAAATACGTCTATCATTTTACTGCCCGAAGTGATTTGAAAGTGTCGGAATCTGAGCATGGACATGGTTGTAGCATCTTGCGGAACTGTAAACTAAAGTGACAGGCGACTCCTTGCGTTCTAGTCCTCAGAGGAGTCAAGTCATAGATCCAAAATCGTCATCAGTGTCCCCCGCATCCTGTACTCACATGGCAGCCCAGAACCCCCGCCCACTGAGTCCCTCGACGCCCGTGGGACAGACTCAAACGGACACTTCGTAGGGGAGGGGAGCAGGCACCTTTGGTGGCTCTCGAATGAGACTCGGTCCACATTCAGAATCCTAACCTCTGTGGTGATGGGAACCACAGACTTGCATGTCATCCTTACCAGCCTTAACTGTAGTGTTGTGATGTCCAAGGGAGGGCTTTCATAGCCGGTGGAAGAAATCGGAACAGATACACCAAATTGAACATAGCGTCTCAGATCTCAAACAAATATGACTCATCTTTTGGCAAAAAATAAATATAGTGGAATGCAAGTTTGATAGATGGAAGAATATATATAATCTACCAACTGTCAAGGTGTACGATTTCATTGCAGACACAAAGAATCAAAAGTTTCAAAGAATTTTTTTTTTTTTAAAAAAGAAGTTTGCACTATTTCTCACAAAATCTTCACTTTTTGGAACTACCCCAATAGAAGCTACACACTGAATTTATTAATACAGCATTAAGTTTCTTTGTGTAAAAAAATCTTTGTACATAGTAATAAAAAAAGATAAGGCAAGATGCATTAAACAGAAACCTCCTGGTTCTTTTCCTCTGCTTCTTACAGAGCCACTGGTGACCGTCTGCAACGAAAGTGAAGTTTCTGACGTTCCGTGTCGAGCATCTTGTGCCTTCGCTGTGGTACGAATTCTGTCCGAGCACCCTGAGGACAGAGGCTGGCGACGGTCTTTGGCACTTACGCTGGCAGGCTGAGCTTCTTTCCTTTGAGTACTGGAATCAGAGAGAGGAAAACAAAAGGTTACTGACACCGACACGCTCGCCGTTTCCTTCCTCCCATCCCCAGAGGCAAAAACACGTTCAAGGAAATAAGCTTTTGGCAACCAACAGTCACTGGATTTTGGCGTCAACAAATAAAGGCCGCTCAACTATGAAAATGTCACGCACACATATACCGGGATTTTCGTGTACCTGGATGCCACTGCAATTGCAGTGAAGAAATACAAACTTGACTGAAATGGTTGCTACATTCACAGCAGTTGTTATAATTTTCTTCCCTAATCAACATATATTAAGATGTAGCTATCCCTATACTATCACTCTGCCTATAAAATTTGGACTTTACAAAAGGGGTAAGAGCCCGGTGGTGTGGTTCAGTGGTTGGAGCCAACCCATGAAACAGGAGCTCACGGTTGGATCCCTCTTCAAGGCACATGCCAGGGTTTTGGACCCAATCCCCAGTAGGGGGGTGGGAGGGGGCGCGTGCCAGAGGTAGCCAATCGATGGTTCTCTCTCCTCTCCTCTTCCCTTCATCTATCTCTAAAACCAGTGAAAACATATTTAACAAAAAAGGGGGAATAAGATACATATGCCCTGGTACAGCAATAACAACACCTTTAGGAATTTACTGTATAGCAACAGTTCTTAGCCTGGGGTCTACAGCTGGGTTCAGGGCTCCTGAACCCCCTAAAACTATATGCATAAATATGCATTTGCATTTTTTCCCTGAGCAAGGACCACAGTTTTCACCCGAGTTTTGTGAAGTTCACATTCCTACATTCACATCAATGCAAAAATATACATATACAAGGATGATGACTTAAGCACTGGATTTTAACGCAAAACAGCAGTGGTAGTGTGAATATCCATGAACAGGCGGAGTAAGGAAATCATGATAATACACACAATGTTGAAAATCACATACATCCTATTTACTGACATGAGTGGGAAAAGGCAGATGAGATGTAGCTAACCATGTATCTGTGTACGCACACAGAGAGATCTGGAATTCCATTTACTGAAACAGTAATGAGGATCTCTGAGTGGTAGGATTTCAGGCGACTGTTTTCAGAATTATTCGTTCTGCTGAATTTTTGACAATGAAAACACGCCGCTTTAAAAAAAATGCAGCTGTAGCCAAAAGAAGGAAGACTCAACATGGGATCCAGACGGATTTCACAGTCCATTAAGTGCTGCTCTGCCGCCGGCTCTGACTCAGAAAGCCAGCGCCAGGGCAAAGCGGGCGGCAGGCAGCCCGGGAACAGGCAGCAGCCCGGGAACAGGCGGCAGCGGCGTACCTTTCGTGATGTACAAGTAGAAGAAGTCGCAGTAGAGGATGGTCTGGACCACGCCGGCCACCACCGCGATGAGGTCAAAGAAGCCCTCAAAGTAGAAGCGCCAGATCCAGTTGACGAGATAGAGCGCCCGGTAGAGGCCCAGGAAGAACAGGTAGTGGGTGGTGATGGTCTCCGCCTCCCCGGTCTTGCTGATCATGAAGAGCTGCGGGAGGATGGCCACGGACTCCAGGTAGATGGAGAAGGTCCACAGGATCTGCGGGGAAAGCAGAGGACCCTTCGGCACCAGCCCCGCGTGGGGTCACAGGCACCGCGCTGGTTTTACGGTGGAAGGTACAGGAAGCGGGAGTCTGGGCGCCTGGGCCCAGGACAGAGCAGCTGAGCAATGTCCTAGGTCACGGACTCTCCCAGGGACAAGCTGGGCACCTTGGAAACCTCTGCCTCTATGAAGGTCATTACCTCGTCCTCCAGCATCGCATCCTTCCCTGTACAAAGCTCCGCAGAGGATGTTTCTCCTGGTAAGCTTGTCCCAGTCCGGTTCCAGGGTCCCCGAGTCAACCCTGCTTTCCGCCAGGGTGGACCCCACTGAGACCCAGGCCCTTCCACTCCCTCCCTGCCAGTGTTCCTCCCACTGGCCTCCTTTCCAGACTCTTCAAGAGTCTACCTTTCTCCTTCTTCAGGCTCTTTGGCGGGTTAAGCCAGAGGAGGAGAGAAATCGGAGTTGTTGTTATGCAAACTGCCAGCACGGTAGCTTTTTCACGCTGACGCAGGACTGGGGAGCAGTGTCTCGCAGCCAGGCCTGCGCACCCAGCAGAGAAGCCGAGCAGCGCCGTGACTGACCCGGGAGCGGAGGGAGGCTCGGCACCGAGGGCCGCCACAGCCTCCCCGTGCCAGGGCGCCTGCAAACCACTTTGCCTCAAGGTGAGGAGCAGAGCAGCAGCGCTGCTTAGGGGTCCCCGACGGTACCGACAGGTACATTAAGGGGAAGCAGAGCTGCTGAGCGGGGAGAAGATCCTGTTCAGCAAACACGCAGACAGGCAGTGTTTGGTGCCACAGACCCGGGCTCACTTCTGCCCACCACTGATCTACACAAAGAGTTTCTGTTGCACACAAGCTTGCCAACTGAAAGGCACACCAAACCCTCAGTGTTGCAAACAGGTCCATTTCCCCAGGGAACCAGACGTGTCCACTGCACAACCGCTTAACTGACCTCAAGCGGAGAGAAATCATGATTGACTAGAAACGAGAGTCCTCCCACGGGGACCACCAGAAACTCCACGCGGAAGGTGTCATGGTTCCCGTCGTACGTGGCCTTAAACTTCATGTAGATCAGGTACACGGTGGCGTAGGAGCAGGCGATGTAGATAAGCTAAAGCGAAAGAAAAACGTCAGGTCATCCATGCTTCCAACCCCCTTGGTTGTCTACATCATTCATTCATTCATTCATTCACACACACACACAGACACACACATATACACTAGAAGCCTGGTGCACAAAATTCGCCCATGTGTTTGCGGGGTTCCTTCAGCCCAGCCTACACCCTCAGGGGATGCCAGCAGACAGACATCCCTCTGGCAATCTGGGACACTGCGTGCACCAGTGACCATACTGTTCACACAGGTAAAGGCATCCGGCTGCTGTGTGGGCAGCTACACTCTTTCGCGCTGATTATAAAAAGTGGTCCATAACATGATCCTTCCGAGGCAGTGGTACCATTTTCCCCATCTAAGGGGTGGAAACACTGAAGCAGAGAGTAGTTAAGTGATTGGCTTTGCCACACAGTTATGAGGGTCAGAATCAGGGCTGGCCACAGAATGTGCACGCCAGAGCCCATGCATGTCACCGCTGCCTCATCCTGTTGTTTCAGTGTCAGAGCAGCCTTGCCAGGTTTTAATTTTCTATTCTAAGAGACTGTGCCCGATATATAGGGTAGGGGCCCGAGGCCTGGCCGGTGATCAGGCCGATCTGTAAGCAGGGCAATCGGGGTCTCCTCCTGGCACCCGCCTTGGCTGGAGGCTTGGCACTGCCTGCTCACCAGTCCTACCTGCCACCCTTCCCCACCGCTGGTCGCCTCCCTCTGTCCGTCTGCCCCCTGGTGGTCAGTGTGCATCAGTGACCAGTTGTTCCACCAGTTGCCTGTCAGTCAATTTGTGTATTAGAGTTTTATTATATAGGATTGTTTACATTTTAAAAATGTTTTTAAATATATTTTATTGATTTTTTTTGCAGAGAGGAAGGGAGAAAGATAGAAAGTTAGAAACATTGATGAGAGAGAGACATCGATCAGCTGCCTCCTGCACACCCCATACTGGGGATATGCCCGCAACCAAGGTACGTGCCCTTGACCGGAATCGAACCTGGGACCTTTCAATCTGCAGGCTGAAGATCTATCCATTGAGCCAAACCGGTTTTAGCTTGATTTAAAATTTTAAATATTTTAACTGGCCAGTGTGGCTCTGTTGGTTGAGTGTGGTCCCATGCACTAAGAGGTTGCAGGTTCAATTCCCATCAGGACACATGCCTAGTTTGCTGGCTCAGTGATTCTCCTTCACCGATATTTCTCTCTCCCTCTCCCTTTCTCTCTCTATAAAATCAATAAAAACGTATCTTAAAAATTTTAAGTATAGTAAAATTCACTTTTTTGGGGGGTGGTATACAGTTCTATGAGTCATATAACCACTGCCACAATCAAGAAACAGATTAGTCACCCCCCAAAATTCCTTCATGCTGCCCCCCTCGGTGGTTAAGCCTTCCCCTCAGGCCTGACCTCTGGCAACCTCCCATCTGTCCTTGGCCTCTGTAGTTTGGACTTTTCTAGAAGCTACAAAAATGGAATCATACAATATGCTGACTCTAAGACCCGCTTCTTTCAGTTAGCTTTATGCAT